>CANYCX010138656.1:0-11673 GCA_948193385.1 Breynia disticha f. nivosa
GATTTATTTCCCCCAGAATAAAACAGGTTTTCTCTTTCGTTAGAGAATTCAGGAACAACAGGAAAAGAAGAACCCAGAAGGAAAGGTTTTGCAGTGTAATGTTACTGTGCTCAGGTGTATTCTGAAGCCAGCAAGAAGTGGTATTTTTAGGCTGTTGAAGATAAACGTTGGGAGGAAAAATAGTGCTAGTGGGCAGATTTTCCGGAGGAAAACGTGGGTAGTGGCAGATTTCATGAGGAAAACTTGGGCACTAATGGCAGAATTTAAGGAGGAAAGTATGCAACTAATCAATCAATCCAACTAAAAACAGCCTCCTTCATTTAAAGAACAATTGTTCAAAATTAATGGAGATAAAAATAATAATGTGTAAAATGGGCCAAGGCCTCGCGCGCAGGGGACGTTTAGTCCGTTTTTCACTTGTAAGCCCGTTCACATGTGCACAAGAGCTCTTATTTTATTTCATTCACTAAGCTCATAGAGTGTTTCTCTTAATAAACGTTTTACACATTCCTCAATTAAGCAATTTGGAATTTTGCAATACCCACTAGGCTTTAAACTCCATCATTTAAAAGGACACCAAACACAATCGCGCATTATTAATTTTTGCAAAAACTGTTTCAAAAAATTTTAACTGATCAAGAGCATATTTGAATATAATAATCCTCTGGTTTTCTGTTTTGTGAACTCATATAGAAGTCTAACAGCAGCTTCTGCAAAGAATATGTTAGTGCACTTAAAATCCATGTATCTTCTGCCCAACAAAAACAACTTATTCGGTAAAACATCCACAGGATCTAAATTTCCATAAACATGCCTTCAACCTTGGTATCTGAAACTTTCTTGAACAAAGAATCAGTCATTTCAAGCTTTGAGGATTGTGTATGCACCTGTGGCGAGAAATTGATGGCCATTGCCTAGGTTGTAACAACACTTTTACATCCATATAATGATACATGCATAATAAATTCTTTAATACGGTTTCTAACAAATCCATTCAAAAGTCTTTGAGAAATGAGGGTGAAGGATTGTTGATTGAGATATGTTATGCAGCTATGGCAAGTCGTGAAGGATGAGAACGTGTTAATGGATCTGAACATAACCATAAAAATTTGTCATTTAGCAGTCAAACCACTGAGAAATATCATCCACATAGCTAAAAAATTGGAACTTTCGAAATAATAATCAAACTATAACAACACCTTTACCAACTTAAAGTTTACAAACTTTAAAAACTACACAACCTACATTCACAAAACAAAAAATAGTCATGCTTTGAGTTGGAACTGACTTACCCTCGCTTAAGATCCTTAACAGCAGCATTCTTAACATTGAACCCGACATCCTTAAAGAAAATGACAGCTACACAAAATATGAAAATATAATCAGCCTATTATTTGAACGGATTTTAGTTACAAAGATTTACTTTTTTTTTTTAATAAAATTTAAGGTGAGGGGAAAAAGGATTTACTTTGAACTGTTAATTACAGTATCGAATGTAATTATTATATATTAGTGGCTATATTCAGCTATTTTGAATTATTAATTTATTATGTCATCTGAGACTTGATTTATGTCAATTAAAAATATTAGGATCACTCTTCAGTAATAACCACAATGCGACCATAAGTAGATTCTAAGTAAACAATAAAATAATGGGAAGAAGGGGTATTGTATAGCTTCTAGTTTGAACCATTTACAAGACAAAGCTACCAAGACAGCCCTAAAATATACCAATCCTGAAGAACTCCTAATAATCACAGAAACAAAGCTAATAGCAGTCACCATGTTTGAAGAAATGCTATGATCTAACTGGCATTAAATTACAATTCAAACCACTGCGACCGGTAAGTTCAGGCCTGTGCTTCTTCCTTCCATCTTCACATCCAGAAGCTCGGTTTTGAATCAGACAAAAAGGGGTCGGAATAACTAAATTAAAACCAAAAAGGGATCAGTGCAATTCTACCTTCATAAGCCCCTGTTACAGGCTTTGTCGAGACCCAAGAAAACAAGTGGTGCCGAATCATTGAAGAAACCAAAAAATCTTTGGCAAAATGTGGAGAAGTGATCTGCAGCAAAGGCTATTGACATCCTCTGAATTTAGGAGGCTTCTTTTCCAGCAGCTGTATTTTGTCACGCAATTCTTGAATCGTATTACATGCATCCTAGAAGGAAGAATATAACCAGTTAATTATCTTCCCACGTACAAGGAAAACACAGAACAAAGAAAAAATAAAGTTAACAACGATATGCCATGAAGGTATTTCTTTCCAAATGTTCAAGAATAAATACCTCTAGTCTCTTCCGCAAAGCTTTCTCCTCAATGTCCCTTCGATCCCTCTCTTCAGAGAAGATATCAACTAAACTATCTTGCTCTTTGCCCAACTCATCGATCTTCTTACGTGCTTCTTCTAGCTAAACAAAGCGACAGCCAAAGTATAAGGAAAAACCTTAAAAACAGTAACGGATAGCAATTTCTTAATCTTCTTGAAGAATAATTGAAGACAACAACTTAGCTGCCTACCTGAGACTCAAGTGATCGACACTTCTCACACAGCAAATCATTCCTTTCTTTATCTTGAATATCTGATTCCCTGTTCTTCATTCTTCAACAACAAAGAAGATTTAAATGGGAATGAAATCAGAAAAGATATTGCTTTGCAGAGTTTCAATAAATACCTCCTTTTAAGTTCACGGTTTTCTTGCTTCAATTGATTGATAATTTCCGAATGGGATTGCTCTTCAACATCAACAACCTATCAATTGAAAATGTTTAATTTGCATTGAATCAACAATGAAACATAGTGCTTGCAGTCAAAATTTAGGATATGTCATTAGTGTCAGTACTAACAACTATAAACAGAAAAAGAACTTTCAAATTCACAAAATATGTAACTTAAACGGTTGTCTTGGTCAATCCCCTAATATCAAAATAAATCACCTTTGGCAGGGATTGTCTGGTTGACCGAGAAGCAACTCCCGATCCATTATCATGATTTGTATGCAAGCCGTTCTTCTTATCAGCAGTCTTTTGAACTTTACCATTGGATCCTCTTACTGGCTGTTCAAACAAATCATCATCACTATCATTCTCCACAGGCAATGACGGTGGCTCAGAAAATTTCGAAGATTTTCCGAATTTGCTCGGACTCTTAGACCTATTATTTCCTTTAGTTGTTGTGCTCCCATTTGACCTTAGATTGTATTTATCAGAGTACAAAGGAGATGCCTTATCGCTTGAGTCAGTATTCTTCCTTTTAGGCGGATCAGGAGAAGTCTCTTCAAAAGCTAATGCAAAAATTGTGAAAGGAATGATGGTCAACTGCAGTAGCAGAATAAGTCCAATATCTAAAGGAAAGTATATAACTAGTAAACAGAACTCAAAAGATACCTTTGTCGGTGGCATTAAATTGATTCTTGTTACGCCTTGGGGCATATCCAATTTTATGACAGAGAGAGCTCCTAATGTATCAATCATTGGAGATGTTCCATCACACATCAACCACAGAAAAAAAGTTAAAATAACATAGAAGAAATAGCACTTCCAAAAGTCTTAAGCAAGAGAAACAAACCAGTAATTCTTCTGCATTTGGATTAGTTTAGCCTCAAGTCTTGAAAGAACTGTCGTTCGTTCAAATCCCTGCTTGTCATGAGCTGGTTCAACAAAATTTGCTTCCAATACACCTGTTAGAAGTAGTTATATGGAAATTTAGCTTCTGAACATATAATTGTACACCTCAAGTATAAAGAGGGTACCTATAACTCCACGCCCATCACTCCCTGCAGCATTCCACAGCCTCCAAAATGGCTGTAAAGAGAAAAGAAAGGAAAGAAAAACTTCTTAGAAGATTAAAGATTTAGTACTTAATCTAAGAATTGTGTTTAGTTCCATTGCTATAACCAGAAGGTGTAGCAGTGAAAAGAAATTTTGAGGAAATCAAACCTTAATAAGTCGATTCTTGTGATAAACATTGAACCCTTGAACATCAATATGATGCTTTGCATCCTTCACGAAGCCAATTGTCACTACAGCAGCCATCTGAAAACATTATTGTAACAAACCATATTAAATGGGCACTAAATTCTTTAAAAAAAAAAAACCAATTTCATGCCTTACATGTGAGTCCTTGGGAATAAAGTTGCCAACAATTTGTGGCCGATATGTTATCTCTTGGGACATCATCATATCATTGACTATGTTGTGATGCTCAACATCTTTCCCACGAAGAATAATACGAAAGCAAGGAGGAATTCTCAGATAGAGAATTGAGGCGTAACTCTGAAGATTGACATATCAAGTATAAGCATAACCATCAGTAATCCCAGAACAAAAGAAAGATCTTACATCTTCATTGTAGGATAAAAAATGATAGTGAAAGACGAACAAAGATCCAGAGAAATGAGTAAAAACGCGAACCAAGCAGAAAGAGTAGCACAAATTATCTTATCATCACATTGATCACAAGTCAATTAAAAATTCCCTCTAAATATGCAAAATTCAAGAATATGGATGCATGTACTTAATCAGAAGCATACAACAGAAGATTGAATATCTGTTTGCCTACTTATTCCACGCTCACTATTTTTCCCACAAATTTTGCCACACTCACAACATTGCAATACTTACGACAAAGATATAATGAAAAATTAATATTGGAGCTTTTCAAGTACCCTTAATGAATGACGATAAGTAAGGAAATGTCTGGAGTTAGGAAATTGCTTTGCCATTTGTATGTTCTTCTCATCTCGATTAACACCTCTAAGCTGAATATCCTGCATTGAAAAATGAGATAGTAAATAAATGTATAAGCAAGACTAATTTTTTATATAAAATGTAAGTACAAAAAAATACAACTTTTGCAATGCATACACTTACTTGAGGATCAGTATCAAAATCAACCTCCAATAATCCTTGGTCATCTTCCCAAAGATTGTATATTATTATCCGTGTGCCATGATCTGACAATTCATTAAACTATGGAGAAAAGAGAAAGGGGGTCAAATACAAAAACCTTTGAACTCACAACATTAAATATTATCATGGATGTCCAGAAATGTCTCATAGTATACCTGGCGGATAAGTTCTGCCTCACTAGAAAATGGAGCCCATTCAACAATAGTTTCTACATTTTTGTTCCAATCTGTGAGAGATGATCGGATAATCTTGTTCCATGAGTGCCCATCTTTTTGATAATCGAGCTTTTCAGTAAATTTGCAAAACAACAGATTAAAAATCCATGACTAACATTTTTTTTCTAATTAAATTAAAAATAATAACACATCCTCAAATAGGAAAAACAGAACAAAGCTGAAGCCATTGTGCAATATACCATAGAGTCAGCAATATGCATTATGCAATTGCAAAGCTTAATTAAAAGCATCAAGTGAACAACCAAACAAATAAAATCAATAATGCAGGAGGAATAGAATAGATTAGAGGTTTAATAAGCATCATAAAATTAAAGCTAAAAACAAAACTTGACCAAAACATGGCCATGAATTACAAAGGAAAGCTCTTCTACATTGTTAAGTGATTATACAGTGGGACAAAAGGTCAAGTACTTTGCAGTTGGGCCAAAGAAACAGCTCTACCAATCAAAGCACCATTAAAATACTCATTATTTTCAAATAAAACTTTCATGTCGCATGTACAAACATTGAAATCATGTGTCATGAAAACAACTTATCATAGTACCTCATTTGGTTCTAGGTGACCAAAAAAATCAACAGAATGACTAATCGATTTCACATTACATTTTTCAAGTACAAATAATTTTTTCTTACCATGGGTACCACAATATCTTCTTTTCCGGTGCTTCTCAAAAAAGTATATGACAACAATCCAATACTCTGTGTAGGACTACACCAACAAAGGAAATATAATTACATTCAGAATACTTAAGAAATCATAAATCAGCTTTTTCATGTCATTTTATATTCCCCCACCAACCCTCGGCTACTTGGCATTAGAGCTGACTCCAATACCAATGAGCTAGAAGCTTATGACATCTTTTTTCTTTTCTTGGAGATAACAAGAAGCAGGACTAGGAACTTAACAAATAAGGGCACTGTATAAACTAGCATATCAATGCAAGAAAATTATAACATTTTTCTTTCCCCAATATCAACTTATTCAAATTACAAAATCTTAGGTTATGACTTGAGTGCTCAAAATCCCATCTCAATCATAAAGTTTCCATCTTCAAACAAAAGAACAACCTTAACAAACATTAAAGAAGCTATATTATATTCATTCAATGTCCTCAGAAACATGAATGGCAGCTGTAGTGAAGGCGAATGTGTGCAGTAAAATGAAATAAAAGGGTGACAAAATGGATACTAATAGACCAAGTGAGAGGAGAGAATAAAGATCTCTCTAAGACATTGAATTTTGAAACGATGAACATTAATATCCTCCAAAACAGGGTGATTACAGACTGTAGCTTAATAAACAGTCTGCCTGGAAACAAAAAATGGAATGGCCATAAAGATTTCAATGTTTTAAATAAGGAACTTATTAGTGACAAACCTTCTTCCATCTTCTTCAAGACAACGAGAGAAGACAATAACATCTGCTCCAAGCCTCATGGTGCTTGTCTTAAACCCATTGCCATCTAGAAGAAATAACAGAATTAAAATCGCCCAAAAATTGCTAAGTCAAAAGGGAATCATAACTCAGCTGCTTTATAAGATTGAAGTTTACATTGTCCAATTGTATTAGCCATTTTGCTTTTGACAGAATAACCTAAAGACATGCACTGGCGCATTTTATCTGGATTCATTCCACCGCCATTATCTGCAGTATTTTTGCAAAAAAAAACACAAGTTATAATGACAGCATGCTTGCCTCTATCACAAGTTAATCTTGTGCAAATTATAGGACAAATTATGTTTAATGGAGCAAATAAGAATACAGACCATTAAAATGTAAGTTACAAACCTTCGATCAACAGCATTCTACTTCCATCTTTTCTGTTTACAAGCATATCTATATTCACATACGTTGCTCCATTACATACCTACAATCATAAAGATAAACCAAAACTGAAAAACCCAACTACACAAACAAAACAAATAGCTGTTTTAACTCATCTCAGCCAAAAAGTACCTCATCCAAAGCATTATCCAAAAGCTCTGCAAACGCTGTACAAACACAACACAATTCAACCTTTGAAACCAACAATCGATTTTTACATAAACCCAAAAATTCTAAAGCACATTGTATAATTTTACCTCCAAGAGCCCATTTATGACTGGTAGCATTCGAATGCAAGAACTTCGGATGGACCCTAACATGGTCCATCCCACCTACACAAGCATTCATAAACCACACATCAAATTACAGCATCATTCACTTCTTTCAATCAATCAACACAAACTTTGAATGAAAAACACAATTCAACCGATCATCAACTCTCAAACACAGTCAATTCATCAAACAAAACCAATGATTCTGGCAATTTTCAAACATTACCTATAATAGCAGAACACAGTCACAAACTCCTCACAACAAACTTCCGAAACAGACAATGCAGCCCATAAATCACCACAAAAACATAATTAACACAAACAATAACACGCTTCAGCAAACATGCATAAACATTATTCAACTATTACAACCAATCAAACACAAACAATTAATATCTACACATAATATCCACAACGCGCATCACATCACAACACTACGCAGCAAAATACACATAAATATATGAATAAAAAATACAACAAATAAATTCCAAAATTAGAAACTCGAACATGCAAAAAAAATATACCCGTAGAAACATCCCAATCGCTATGAGAAGAGCCTTCATAATCCCCCGCTTTCCAAAACTGCTTACAGCTTCGATCGTTCAAACTCACTCCTCCCTCGTTCTTCCATTCTCTCACAACCACCGCCTGAGATCCGGTTTCCGTCTGACTATTCGAAATCGGCGCCAAAAACCCCACCGGTAACACCACTCCTACTTCGTTCAACTTCCTCTTCTTTCTCCTCCCCAACACGCCGCCGTTCAACTCGTTCCTCGTTTCCGACTCAGAGTCTGACTCCGATTCGCTCTCGCTGCTGCTACTGCTGCTGCTCAGCTCGATAAGCGCTACAGGCTGAGGAACAGCGCCGGTTTTACGCGGAGGAAGTGACGGCTGGAAGATCTCTTGTTTTACTCGGACGTCCATGGAAGGTTTAGGCTTTGGTTTCGGTCCCGGTTGGTTTTTTACTTTTCCGGTTGGGGCGTGTATTTGATTTGGGGGGGTTTGTGCGTGTTTTATTGTAGTGATGACGTGGCATCGAGGAAGTTGAAGTCGGTGATGCTTTTTACGTTGCCTTAGTTGAAGAGTCATTTTTTCTTTTTTTGGAAAAAATGTATTAAAAGTTCTCTTTTTTTCCAATAAGTCATTTAAAGTTTAGTAAAGATATATTTATGAAAGCTGATGATTCGTATTAACATGAATTATATTAATTGATCACATATATTGATTAACTTTATACAGAAATTAATTCAGATACATAAATTTAATGATGGATTTAGAGACGAGTTTAAGATAATACAAATCAGACATGATAAGGTAAACAAAAAGTATTAAAAACGCGATAAAAAAATAGTATCACAATGTGAGATTAGACATATAAAATGGTTCAAAATAGCCCGTTTTAGTTCTAAATTGTCAACTCCCGGTTAAAAATCCGTGGAACCAAAACTAAACCGTATAGTACATGGTTCAGTTTCGATTCTGGTTCTGAAATTGGCGTTTCGAAATGGTTTCGGCTGGTTCTAATTTGTCGATCTAGGTTCAATTTTTTCATGAAAATTGATCGAACCACCGGTTTAAACCGACAGTTTCCGGTTCATTATTCGTACAAACCAAAATCAACAATTCTGATTCTAATTCGATTTTTTTAATTCTGAATGAGACAAAACAAGAGAAAAAACACACCCTGCCTCCATATTTTCCGGGATGCAAAAGGCTAATTTTGCCATAATTTCCGGTGATGCAGTAGGCTAATTTTGCCAATTTATTACAAATCGAATTTTAATATTTTTGGCAAACACGTTTTCTGTACCTTTGTACTTCCAAGAATATGAAAGAAAATCCCCAAAGAATCCCTAATACGTCAAAAAAAATATTATGCATGTGTTTATTTGTGTCCCTAATTCAAAGTTGATGTCGTTTTTGAAATTTTATGAAGATTTTATCTTTGTATATGTAAATTTGCATTTTCCATCAAATTTTATTTCTGTTTATAATTAAGAAATTGTTGTGATTTTTATTTATTTTTCTTTATAGTGAATTTTTTTCCTTATTTATAATTTTTATCCTAATTTAAATTGAAGTTTGACATGTAAAAATATTGTCTTTATTATTTTTAGTCTATTTTTTGGTTTATTAGTTGTAATTCTACCCTATTTGACCCAAATTTTATTACAGGTGATACAGGAGAAAAGCATGTTAATAACTTAATACTGTCTTATCTCAAATCAATTTAAATTAAAGAAAAATAATTTAAATTTGTTAATATTGAAATAAATATTATATTGAGATAAAGTCTATTTATATAAGAGTTCAAATTCAATTTGAATTTAAAGTACAATAACAGATAGAATTCAAATTCAATTTGAAATTTCATTGCGGCTACATAGGTGTTGTGATAGATAATATTTATCAATTTGAATTCAAAGTATAATAATAAATAGAAAGAACTGTAACTTTTTAAGTGAAGATTTATAAAATGATTTTCAGTTATTATTGGTGTAAACTCCTTTATAACCGTAAAGATTTGTAATTTTTTATCTGATATTCATTGTATAACATGAGTTCAAGTTCAATTTGAATTCAAAGTATAGTATGGATAGAATTCAAATTGAATTCAAATTCAATTTGAACTTTCATTACAATTACACACGAATTGTGATAGATAATGTTTATCAATTTGAATTCAAAGTACAATAATAGATACAAAGAACGGTGACTTCTTGAGTGAAAACCATAAAACGATTCTCACCTATTATTGGTGCGAACGTCTTTACAACTGCAAAAAATTAAATATGAAAATTAACATAATAAAAAGTTACATTTTCATTATGTAACAAAAAATAAAAAAAAAAAATTTTACATAAGTTGCAATGTTACATAATATTCTTGGTGAGAACTCTCCAGTTAAGAATTTACCTAAAGAGCAAGAAGTGACATTTTTAGAAGAACTGGATAGCCACTCGAATGAGAAACCCAATTGATTTTGATCTTTTGGTGGAAAGTAAAGATTTTACTTATAATGATGTTTATTTATTAAATTTTATAAAGATAATATTTTGTGTCGTTATTTTTTTTGCAAAAAAATAAGTTATTTTTGAAAAAATTGTCCAATCTGTGTGTTATAAAACCATTTTATCCGTTCCAAAATTTCCAGTTTGAAATGGGATGAGACAAAAAATGTTAACATATATAACAAATTTAGATTTTCAAAAAATTCCTTAGCTGTATCCCATGTCCTTACCTGCATCCCCACACAAACACTGAAAAAGTGCTTGAAAACGACAATATGTTAAAGCAATTGAACGCTTTTAACTTGTAAAGGTCATCTCAAACCATATATTTAAAAATATAGTAATTTTATTCAAAAATACAGTAGCTATAATATTTACTCTATTTCACTCCAATTAATTTTATTCTATTTCTATCCTTAAAAAAAATATTTTAAAGTATATTCATATATAATTTATTTTGTAATTAAATTTAACAATAAAGTAATCAATATAATTATTTTATGTATAAAGTACTATTTAAATATTAATAAAACATTAATATAATAATATTATTTTAAAAAAAATACATTAAAAAATATTAAAATTATTTAAAAATTATATTATTAATTATATATTTAAATAATATTATAAAATAAAAAAAATTAAATTATATAATAAAAAATAAAAAAAGAAAAAAAAGAATATAGTATAAATAGTGATACTCTGGTTTGAGTAGGAATGATCCTACTCAAAATTAGAGTAGGAGGAGGGGTGTGGTTGGACTCCTCCCTCTACTCTAAATCATCTCCACCCACACCAATTTGGTATGGGTTGGAGATGCCCTAAGTCCTCGACTTTTGAAAAAAAAATTACTCCTTCTGTCCCACAATAAGTTTCTTTTTAGAAAAGTACTAGCAGCAGTATCAGCGCGATGCGTCGGGTGTCGTGTATTGTGATAATAATAATTTGTAAATTTGTTGTTTAGCTATATTAAATAAATTATTTATGTTAAAATAATGAATAAATAAGTAAACATTATATGAAAAAAATAATTTATTACAAATTTCTGAATACTTCTTTATATACTACATTTTTTGTAGTATTGGATACATTGTCTTCATCATAAATGAGTATTTTTAGACTTGATCTGCTTTTGACCCTAGATATAGCAACATACAATTGTCCGTGACAAAGAAACGATTTTGGAAAGTAAAATCCGACGTGCGAAAGAGATTGTCCTTGACTTTTATTAATAGTCATTCAAAGCAAACAACTGATGAAAACTGTCTTCTTTGAAACTTCAAGGGCAACTTGAGATCAGAAGGTGTTAAAAGTAGACGTAATTTACCTCATTCAAATCATTTAGCTCGACAATATTTTTTTAGATACATTCTCAACCAATCAGAAGCACTTAACTGTAATTTTGATGATAACATCT
>CANYCX010138684.1:0-12196 GCA_948193385.1 Breynia disticha f. nivosa
TGTGTCGTGTGAGTGGAGGGAGAGGTGGAAAGAAGATGCTTCCACTCGTATTGCGTCCATTTTGTTTCGTAATTTATTTGTCTCCGACTCCGAATAAATTTCCGATTTCAAAATTCTCGAAATTCAATATCTAAATATAATTATCGTAAACTCCCCGTTATTTATTTCTCATCAAATAATTATTTAAATAAGCACTAAAAATATTATTAACTCTCCGTTCGTAATAATTTACTTGTCGTCGTTTTCCTTTCACGATCGACTGACACATTTACGATTTTAAATTCTTAAAAATTTTTATATTGCTAATCAAATTATTGTTAAAATTAATTCGCAAAAAATTTACGTACATTTTTACGTATTTTATTTATAATTTGGTATTTTTATTTAAATTTTAGGATGTTACAACATATGTATAGGAAAGACAGAAATATAAACCGTACCAGCTATAACCTTAGGATCTTCCACCGCATCATCTTGGGATAGAGCGCACATTATGGCTTGCGGTGCTATAGTGGCTGGTGGTTGATTGGGACAAGAACTTCTGGCATGTGATCCTACTTGTCTGAAATAGGATCCTCAACTTCTACTTCCAGTAACACTTCCCTGATTGTCCCCCACACTACTTTGGGAGCAATTAGCTCTTGCTTCATCCTTTTCTTTCTTAAAACAGTTCCGCTCTACATGGCCCTTCTTTTCACAGGAAAAATATACTATATCATTTCTACTATGGCCAATCAAGACACTCCTCTCACTGCGTCTCAAAACTGTCTCCCAACAGATCTTGCTCCTCTACTACAAAATTTCTCAAATTTGGTCACTCTGGACCCCTGAGCACTTATACTCTTAGCTCTGCCAAAACTTTCTTCTTGTTTGGTTTTCTTGGCCTCTAGCAGTTATGACATGCTAAGAGCTTTCTTAGCACGTAGAGCAGCTGTCAGCAAAGCTGAATAGGTTGGGGGTTGAACAACCATCACGAGACTAATATCTCTCTTCAGACCCATCTCCAAATGGTCTCTCTTGGCCTCATCGGTTGCAACTTCTTTTGGTGCATATCGAGAAACACGAGTGAACTTCACCTTGTAATCAGCTACAGACATATTCCCTTGCTCCAACCTCAGAGCCTTTTTTTCCCTTCAGTACACCGGTGGAGTGTACTTCTCAGCAAAGACCTTATGAAATTCCTCCCACGGCATCACGACAGGTTCTACCAAACTCCCAGGAACCATTTCCCACTAGTTAATAGCTTCACCTTCCAGCAAAGATGTAGCGTACAAGACTTTTTGCACAGAGGTCACTGCATTCTTCTTAGCACCCGCTCTGTTTCTCTCATCTAATCCTCAGCAATGGAGGGATCAGTTGTGCCATCAAAAGGCTTGCCTCCCAGCTTTCAAATTTGCTCATAGTTTTTATCGATAACAACCCTCTCAGCTCAGGGTATTTGTTCTCTTATAGTAGCTCTTATAAGATCTAGGAGTTGTTGCACAGCCTGAGGCTGTGCTTGGCCTTGGGCTTGTACATTAGATGGTGTTTGCTCACTTGCTATAGGGGCATTTGCATTCCCCTGTACTGACTCGTGAGAACCGGCAACTTTATGTGCACTCTCACCTTGTCATTTTTCCATTCTAATTTTTAAGAAAAGAAATAAGGCTCTCACTTAGACTCTATGAAATTATAATGTACATGACAAATTATTACAAACGTGCATGCCATGAAAACCAGTTTGGAAAAATCCAAGTTAAACCCATAATATCAGGAACTGAGGTTTTAAAAACCTAGGCTCTAACACCACTAAATGTTCCATTTATGTAGAGGCCTGGGTCCGGCCCACCGACACTCCTTTAATAGGGTCATGGCCCAGTACCCCCAACCCATCTCCTTGTCTGGTGAGACTCTACCCAAACTCGAACCCAAGGAAGGTTGGGGGTACTGGGCCATGGCCCTGTTAAAGGAGTATCGGTGAGCCGGACCCAAGCCTCTACACATTCCTTAGAATGATCACACCCAGTATCCTATTATTTATGCCCTAACTTGGCCTTAAAATTTGACGTTTGTAAGCAAGCCTTATCAGCCGGGATTATGTGGTTATAAAGTATTATGGTCCATAGATTTTATGCCCTTACTTGGCCTTAATGACGCCTTTACTTGGCCTTGGCACACTCGTACACACCTATGTGTTTCTGAGCGTTTTACCACTTGTGCCCTGGTGTAGCATTTGTCATATACTACCTGTTAAATATTTATATAAAAGTCTATAAGACCCCCAACCCATCTCCTAAGCACAGGAAGGTTGTTGATATATCCTCAGAGGTCAACTTAAGACATGTGATATACCCTTTACGCCCTTACTTGGCCATAACCACTCCCTTGTTTTTGCTCACTAAGAGCCCATTTTATTTCATTATAAATGCCTAATCATAATCCCAAATGTATGAATATCATGTACATGCTCCATGGAAAAACTCACGCACTGATGTACCAATTCATGTCATATATTGCCATTTCAAAATCAAATTCAAATCATACAAGTACAATACATGACCAGAATACTTATATATCTCACAAAGCGATCACATTCTTTTCAACATGATATCAACCATATATTAACATTATATCAAATAAGGCATATTGCCAAAAAAATACATCGTATAAACCACGTGAATATCATCATACCGTCTTAATTATGCTTTTAATATTCTTTAATACATCGTATAAACCACGTGAATATCAAATAAGGCATATTGCCAAAAAAGCACCAGAAGTCGTATAATAACTGATTGAGGAGATGGCAATGAATAATTACCAATGGCATTCCCCTATAGCCAAGCCATCTAAACCAGCTGGGTTATATGATGTGGATGTAGTGACAGCTCTCGTAGCCCAAGTTAAGCTGTTGAGTAAAAAGATTGATGGGTTGTAAGTAACTTAGAAGGTTAATCAAGTCTCGTAATGTGAATTATTTGGAGGAGGCCACACTAGTCTTGAATGTGTTGAGAGTGTTAACTACATGGGGAACAATTAGAGACTATCATTTAATCCATACCGTAACTTTTATAATTATGATGGAAAAAACACATCAATTTCTCATTGGATAGTCAAAACCAGAATAAACCAAGTCACCCACTAGGATTTTAACAACAATAACAACATAAAGAGGCGAGAAAAAATCTAACTTGGAGGATGTTTTGATAAAATTTATGCAATTTTCTGAGACGATATTTATGCGGTAAGAAATAGAGAAAAAGAAGCATTCAGCTTCATTATGAAATTTAGAAAATCAAGTTTGATAGTATACTAAGTTGATGTCAGACAGCCAATAGGGTTCATTACTGAGCAATAGAAACAAATCCTCGAAAACATTCAAAAGCAATTACTTTGAGGAATGGAAGAGAAATAGAGCAAGGTGAAGAGAAAGCTAAATTTCCAACAAAACCTAATCCTAAAACTACACCTAAAAAGAAGTTGGTGAGAGAATACAAGCCAACAATCCCATATCCAACAAGACTTAAGCAAGATAATATGAATGAGCAGTTTAGTAAGTTTCCTAAGTCATTTAAATCATTGGATATTAACATGCCTTTTGTTGAAGCTCTATCGTAGTTGCCAAAATATGCCAAGTTTCTCAAGGTACTATTATCAAATAAGAGGAAGCTAAAGGATTTCTCTACTATCTCCTCAAATGAAGAATGCTCAACTATTGTGTAAAATAAACTACCTTAAAAATTACAAGATCTAAGTACTTTGACTGTACCTTATACTTTTTGTAGTTTTAGTTGAGAAAGCTCTTACAGATTTAGGTGCTAGTATAAATCTCATGCCATAGAAGATATTAAAACAATCGAGAATAGGAGAACCAAAACTAACTCGAATGAATTTGCAGTTAGCTGACAGATCAATTAAATATCCATATGGAGTAACTGAGGATGTATTGGTAAAGGTAGATAAATTTATTATCAAGTAAATTTTGTGATCTTGGATATGGATGATGAAAGAGAAGTACCTTTGATCCTTGGCAGACCATTTTTAGCTATTACTAAAACTATCATTGATGTGATAAGAAGTATGTTAGTTTTTAGAGTAGGAGATGAAGAGGTACCATTTTATATATCTAAATCTATGCAGATACGTGTTGAGAAGGATGATACTTGTTGTTTAATTGACATTGTGGATTTTGCAATTATAGCTTTTTTTGTAGGAAATGGTTAACACTAATATTTTGGAGGAACATGTGAGAAAAGATGAACAACACAGTAATCCAAAAATGTCAACCAAACATGAAGTGGTGAAAGAAGAAGAAGTTAATAGAGAGAAGAAATTTGAGAAATTATTATTGGATGAAGTCAACAAGTCAAAACTCTTAATTGATGATCCACTAAATTTGGAGCAACAAGTCTCACTCAAAAATCTTGAGTATGCATTCTTGGAAAAAGAATTAAACTCCCAGTAATCATTGTCTCAAATCTCAGTAAAGATCAAAAAGTCAAACTTGTCAATTTGTTAAGAGAACACAAATGTGCCATAACTTGGAAAATGTCTCACATAAAAGCTATAAGTCCTTCTTTTTGTACTACAAAATACTAATGGAGGATCATTTTAAATCTATGGTGCAACCTTAAAGGAGACTTAGTCTGAACATGAAGGAAGTTGCTAAAGCAAAGGTGATTAAGCTCCTAAATGTAGGGATTATTTACCCCATTTCTGACAATGTGTGGGTCAGTTATGTACACATAGTACCGAAGAAAGGAGGTATAATAGTGGTAAAAATTAATAAGAATGAACATATATCGATGAAGACGGTAACAGGATGGAGAGTGTATTGATTACCGATGATTGAACCACGCGACACAAAAAGACCATTTCTCATTTCGTTCATTGTCAAAATGTTGGAAAGATTAGTAGTTCATGAGTATTATTTTTTTCCTGACAATATGTATAGTTTTTTTCAAATTCGAATATCACCAAAAGATCAAGAAAAGACAACATTCACATGCCCATATGGAACATATGCTTGTCAGAGAATGCCATTTGGCCTTTGTAATGCAGTATCGACTTTTCAAAGATGTAAGATGGAAATATTTCATAAACTGGTCGAGAATATTATGGATTTATTTATGGATAATTTCTCATTTTATGGCAACTCTTTTGACTTGTACATCTATAATTTTAAACGTGTGTTCAAATGTTGTGAGGAAACCAAACTTATTCTGAATTAGGAAAAATTTCATTTTATGGTACAAGAGGGAATAATGTTAGAATACAAAATATATTTCAATGGAATTGAGGTAGACAAAGCTAAACTTGAGACTATTGATAGATTATCACCATCTTCTTCTTGTAAAGTTATCAAAATTTTTTTAGGTCATATAGGCTTTTATATACAATTTACTAAGGATTTTTAAAATTGCTAGACCTTTGACAATACAATTTGAGAAAGATGTGTCTTTTGTGTTTGATGAAAATTATTTATAGGATTCAAAGGAGAAGTTGATAAATGCTCCTATTATGATCTCACCTTATTGGTCTTTTCCTTGTAAGCCAATATGTGATGCGAATGATTTTACAATGGGCACAATTTTACGACTGTGTAAGGAAAACATTTTTGGCCAATTTACTACATTAGTAAAACTCTTTGTTCAACTCAAATAAATTACACTACAATAGAAAGGAGTTACTGGCTGTAGTTTTTTCATTTGAAAAAATTTTGCCCATGTTTTTTAGTCAAAAGTAATTATTTATACTAAGCATACTGCTTTGAGATTTCTTATGGAAAAAACAAGTGCAAAATCGACACTGGTAATATAGATTCTTCTCCTTTAAGAATTTGATATCAAAATTTAGGAGAAAAAGGGAGCTAAAAATGTGGATGTATAGCAACTATCTTGCCTTAAGAACCCATATGTAGGCCTTCTGCACGATGGAAAAATAGATAATATTTTCCTCGAACACTGATTTAACAAAATTGAGAAAGTAAGTAAAAATTACCTACCATGGTTTTCTAATTTTACTAATTATCTTAGGACAGGTATGATTCCGACAACTATAACTTATCTCCAGAGAAGAAAATTCTTCTCGAATGTTAAGTATTATTTTTGGAAAGGGCCTTTTGTTTTCAAAATTGTGCAAATAGGTATACGTTGGTGTGTATCACAGAAAGAAGGATGAAAAATTATTTCGCACTTTCAGACAAGCCAATAGGAGGACATGATGAAGCTAATCGTCCAACACATAAGGTTCTCAAATATGGTTTTTACTGGTTATCCTTTTTAATATGTTTAAAGGTTTGTTAAAATTTGTGACTGTTATCAATGGACATGCAACAATTCCTCTCTCAACGAAATGCCTCAGAATTTTATTTTGATTTGTGAAGTGTTTGACATTTGGGTATTGATTTTATGGGATGATTTCCCACTTCATTTGGAAATAAATACATTCTTGTAGTTGTGGACTATGTGTCTAAATGGGTTGAGGCACAAACTTTGCCAACTAATAATTCTAGAGTAGTTTAATTTTTCAGAAAATAGTTTAATTTTTGAGAAAATAATTTACTCACTTTGGAGTCCCTAGAGCTATTATTAGTAATAGAGGACCTCATTTTTGTAATTCTCAATTTGAAAAAACTCTGAGCAAATATGGTGTCATACATAAATTAGCCACAACTTATCATCCTTAGATAAATGGACAGGTAGAGGTTTGAAATCAAAAAATAAAATGGATACTAGAAAAAATTGTGTCAGTAAATAGCAAGGATTGGTCTAGAAAATTTGATGACGCTTTATGGGTTTTTAGAACTGCATTCAAAACACATATAGACACTTTACTATAAGGTTGGTTTATGGTAAGGCATGTCATCTTCCTGTTGAGTTGTATCATAAGGCATACTTGGCTATAAAATCTATTAATCTTGTTCTTGAGCTTGCTAATGAACACAAGAAATTTTACGTTAATGAGCTCAATAAATGGTGAGCCATGGTTTGTGAAACTTTCAATCATGCCACTAGTTTAAGGAGGAAGATCTTGTACTATTGGACAACTCGAGACTTTCACTTTTTCTAGGTAAACTCAATTCTTGTTGCTCTAGACCATTAACTATAAAATATATTTTTCTTCGACACAACTGAGGTGACACATCCTAATAGAGGGACGTTTAAAGTGAATGGTAGTCATTTGAAGCTATGCATTGGTGAAGATACTAACAAACTCCCAAGAGAGGTACTAAACTTCTAAAGTCTGAGGTCAGAATGATCAATAAGTGACTAGTGTAGCTAATTACATAAAAGACGTGTTTCTTGGGAGGCAACATAACATTTTAAGTTTATGCAGTTTATTTTCTATTTTTTCTCTTTTGATTTAGTTTGTTCATTTTTGTTTTGGTCTTGAAGAAATGCGTGGAATAACATATCTTATATGAAGGATTGATTTATGTGTGAGTGGATGAGGACTTTTAGACTAAATTGAAAAATTGTCGAGAGTTCTAATGAGTATAGGAAGTAGTAGGGACTGAGGTAAGTTTTTCATAAAGTTGAAATGTGAAATAGCTACAATTTTTACCTTCTAGACACGTCCACAAACACAGTTATGTCTGTGTACTCAATGCTATCTGACCGTAAAATGAATGTGATGTTCGTGTAGCAAAACAGTAAAGTACATGGACATGGTCACATCTATTTACTCGCTACCCTCTAACCATATGTCATTGTTGACTGTATGATAGTGCAATTGAGTCATATTTTTTTTAAACTAAACTAGTTTTTTTTCAGGCTTTTTAGCCTTGCACTAGCATGTGACCCCTACATTCCTACTCACTACACAAATGGCCCCCACCTCTTCATAGCACTCTTTCATAAATCACCATCAACTCACCTTCATACCTTACTCTACTTGACCTGCTCTCAAATAACCCTCACCAACTCTCTTCCACCCGCTACACCAACCTCCTCCACTCCTCATCATTTCATCCCCCGTTAATCACTAGCCATACACAACCACCTCTCCCACTTCATAAAATACAAACCATCATTCACCATTTTCTCTCTATTTCTACAAATCTACAAACCTCTCTGAACTCCAAGCCTTCACTTTACTGATAGCCTCCCCACTCAATCTAGCTAACCCATCAAACCTCCACCTCCTCTCACATGTCAAAGCCAGTGTCCATTCAACTCACTCGGCTTCACCTAATTCCACCTTACCCACACACCATCTCCTCAACTTATCTACTGACCAAACTCTAAGCTAATACATTATCTACTCTTTTGAATTTTGAGTTTCCTTTAATCAAAATATATGAGTTATAGGTTAATGTAGATGGGTAGGTTTGGTCTTTCTAAATTTTATCCGACAAGATCTAAATATTATACTTGTAATTAAAATTATCATTCTAAATACTAGTTGTAGCACAGAAAAAAGAGGTAGAAATTTTAATCATGTGAGCTCAAGTGAGATGATGTGTAACGACCTAAAATTTGATTAAATAAAATTTTAAATAATATATGTAGGAAATTAAACATAAATTTTTCACGAATTATAAAAATAATAATTCAATGAAGGATACAAGAATTAGTTAGAAATAATTGATAAGCTAGAAGAAATAGTAATTAGGGTTGTTTATATGAGCGGAAAAATGAGGGTTAAGTAGAAGGTTAAAAGGGCAAAATCATCCGAATTGAATCCTATATATATATATATATCTTGTTCCTCTCTCACTCCACCCACCCACAATCACTTTCTCTCTCCTATCTCTACAATTCCAAAGCTACAAACCCTAGTATCATCATTTCTAGTGAAATCCTGGTGTTTGGAAGTTTCAGAATCGGTCTGTCGTCGGAATTCTGTAACATTTCTTGTGAGAAATTCCAAAATCCCGTTTTTGTTCTTTGACCTAATTTTCTGACGTGATATCTATTTCGTTTAAGCTCTGATTTGAGCAAATGATAGCTTGTTGGAAAGCTTAACATGTCTACTATCCGTGAGTAACCATTTTCCCTGTGAAAATGTGTTTATGTGTGCAAAATTGAAGTTTGAAAGCGATCCTTGAATAGTGTGTTTGGGTTTTCCAAACCGAGGTTTATTACCGAGTACCATTGCTTAGGTAAGATTCTTCAGGTCCTATTGAGGTTGTTTTGATAGTCAATTTCATTGGGTATTAATTGATGCGAGAGAAGGGAATTAGGGTAGGAAAATGTGTAGAGTTATGAAGGGAGTTTTTAGGAATCAGGATAAATAGTGTATGTTGGATGGTAGAAATCGTAAAAACGTCCTTAGATGAATGTATTATAAGCATCAAAGGTGATTAATAAAAAGGGAAGGAATAAGTTAGGTAAAAGGTTGGTGTAGAGAATTATGAGAGATAAAAAAGGGAAGATACTGAGGTATTTAAGCATGTAATCATAAGAACATTGTTAACTCATAGGTTTGTATAGTCTTATATATATATATATATATATATATATATATATATATTGTAACGCCCTCCATTTTTTGTAATTTTAAAATTTAATAACTAATATATATATGAGCTGAAATTTTTCGCAAAAAGAATTAATTATAAAATGATAGGAGAGTGTAGAATATATTAAGAGTTAAAATCGGATTAGGTTTAACTAATCGGGAGAGAGAAAATCGAGAAAGAGGTGAGTATGTAGAGTCGGGGACAATAACGTCATTTCCGAACCTTATATATATATATATATATATCTCTTCCTATATCTCTCTACATGCACCTTCACTTGTACGTTTTTCTTTCCATAACCCGAACCAATTTCTGAAAAACTCTAGCCGAGCTTGGAGCTAGTTGAGACTTGTTGTTTGTAGGTTGTTGAATCGAATTAAGAGCTTTATTTGGTGAGTTTTCTCAAACCAAAACTTTGAATCTCGTTTTTGTGCATGGTTCGATTTCTCGAGGTGATTTTTCACTCATTTTAGGTCCAAATTGGGTAAAATTGGGTTTGTTGGAAAGGTATGGATGGGTAGTAACTATTGGTATCAAATTCTAGGGTTATTTTGTGGTTTAAGGGCTTGAAAATGGTGTTTTAAGATGGAATATCTAGAGTGACGAAATTTGAATTTGTAACCCTAAGTTTGGTTTGAAGTTTTGATGTTAAGGTTAACTTTTTTTGCCTCTATTAAGGTTGTTTGCATGATCAATTTGATTGGGTAATTAGTGAGGCATAATTAATTTTGGATTAAGGAAAATGGTTTAGGAATTTTGTAAAGGAAATTGGAGGAAATGAGGTGTGGGATGGGTGTAGAATGATTGAATGGTTGAATTATACCTTTGAGATGTTAATAAGCAAATTGGGAGATGGTTACTATTAATGGAAAAGGAAAGTTAGGTGAAGGATTATTGGTATTATGAAATGAGAGAGAAAGAAAGAAAGAAACATAATACATAATTATATATAAATGTCATGGCATTGCATATTTATCGTTTAGTGGAATGGTATATATGTATATGAAATTAATGCAATCCCTAATTATGTTTAGGAGGACTTAAACTGGGAGAAGGAGGTTCCCAGACGGGGAATTAGCTGAGCTTTTGAAGGTAAGTAACTCGAGTGCGACTTCAGTTGTTTGTTTGAATTGTGTGTGAAAATGTGGTTGATTTATATGTTTGTTAGTATGTGAAAATCTTTTATTGATATGGTTTGTTGATGTGATTTAGGAGGATGTGTTGTTGTGGCTATATTGATTGAACGTTAATAAGTTGGATGACATTATGTTATATGAGTTATGTTGGGAAATTATGCTTGATGAATTATTGATTGAATTGATTTTTGGTTGATTGTTGTGTACAATAATGAAATGTCAAGCATATTATAAACATATTAATATTCCATGATTGGTTGCACGCGCATGACTTGACATTCATGATTGAGGAAACTCTTACGGAGTAAATAGCATGTCTGTGGCTCTTTTTGAGCATAAAACAAATAGTTGGACTCTTTGTGAGTAATGAAAAGAAGGAGTGGTTATGGTTCTGTGTGAACAAACTATTAAGAATTCAGTAGTATTTAAAAAATACTACTTCGTGCACGTGTGGAAACTCGAAACACTTAAAAGTGCAAGAGTGTGCAGATTGATGAGCATTTTATATGCAAATCATGGGCGCTTTGTGTGCATATTGATAGCACCCTGTGTGGGAATCATGGGCACTCTGTGTGCAATATTATAAAAGGATCCATTATGTGATAACCTATACTCCTGGCCGACGAGGCCCGTTTGCAAACGTCTTATAAAATGGTTAAGTGAAAGTCTAGTGAGAAAGTTAGAGTTAAAGTATGAAATATCATACCAGGCAATGCATTCAGGAACATGTATTCACATTATATTACGTTCATATGATTACGGGTCATTTGTATGAATGCATTGTGAAATTGCTATAAATTATGAAAAGTGTTGATTATGGTGAAATGAAAAATGTTATATGTATTGGTGTGGTATGTGTTTCATTATTCTATAAATGGTATTTTAGATGATCTAATGGATGATTGAATGATCATTTGATTAGGGAATGAAATGTAGAAATGTTTGGTAATTGAATTATGATGTTTGATAATGTGTTGAGTGGTTTGTGCGTATCTATCTTGTCCCTCGGCATCCCTGAATGCCAGACAAATTCATTACCACACAGATCTAACAATAAGCACACAGCATAATACGATCATATCTCACACAGAGATCAGTATTCAAATTAATACGAATCACACAGATTCAATCATCCACACAGGAAGATAACAATTATACAATATCACGCACACAGCAAACTATGAACCACACAGGTTCAACAATAGCAATCTCAATCATACATATACGAATATAATGTATGAAGTGCAATGAAATGCAATGTCACACAAAATGACCCGGGTATTATCCACTATCGCACACAGCAGTGGAAATCATCCTCTATCGCACACAGTAGAGGAAATGAGCAATAAGGACCATATCACACAGCAAGTCCAAAGCTCGTAATATGGACAAGATCACATAGCAAGTCCAATATCTGAACCAGATCACACAACAAGTTCATAATATATAATGGCCACACAGGCTAATGTCACACAGACATGTACAGATGAATGACATTCAAATAAGCACACAGCAGTAGAATGACATTCACGTCGTACACAACAATCATGTCATAAAACCAATCAAACAATATCACACAGGTATCAATCAATCAATAACTCATATAAAGCAAATA
>CANYCX010138699.1:0-25525 GCA_948193385.1 Breynia disticha f. nivosa
TATGGTCACTCTTGAGACTTAAAACATATAACATATTTACGAACATTAAAGCTTGGAGCACATGCAGTCCTGTCATGAAAGAAGAATTATCAATATATTACCATAAAAGAAGTTGGAACATATGCAAACCTGCCAAGCTATCAAATTCTTACAAGATTGAATCCAAATAATATCACCTTGGTTGTGTCCAAATAATATCACCTTGGTTGTGCCGCAGTGCTGGATTGATGGTGGAGGAGTGATGATTTAGTTTTAGTTGGTTGAATAAATTAGGGCATTCGAATGGATGAAAGAAGTGAGTTAGAATTTTGGGTTATGACTTTATGTGGGCTGGATATTTTAAAATTAGGGGTAATTACATTTATACCCAGATTATAGTTTTTAATTGCAAATTAATAAAAAATTGAAATGTTTTACACTCTGACCTTTTTTATTGCAATCCATACGCAATCAAGCTCACTTTTTTTTATCTTAATTGCATCAACTAACAAAATCATAATTCTACTAGCTCATTTGACTACAAATTCACTTTTTTTTTTACGTTTTGCTAATATGTAACATTAATTAGTTTGTTTGAGTTTTTTCTTTATATATGTAACTGTTTTTTTTGTAAAAGATATTAATTAGTTTCTCAATTATTTTTAAGCAACTTATAAAGTTTATATAAAATAAATTTTTATAAAATTTATAAAAAAAGTATAAATATATAGTATATATCAAAATAAAAATTTATAATAAATTTAAATTGATAAAATATTTTTTAATTTTATTTATTATAAATATACCTCACTATTAGAATACACAAAATTAATATAATATTTACATAAAAGTATTATTCAGTTTAAAATTATTTAAAAAAATGATAAAAAGTTATTTTTTATAAAATAAGTAAATAACATAACAATTCAACATATATGAAATTAGAAGTTTATATTACGTTTAATTCATAAAAGAATAGATAAAAATTCCTGTATGAAATTATTTATACACATATAAGGTTTACATAAGTTTATATAAAACTTATATCGAATTTAACAAAGTGTCTGAAAATGCACTTAACAATGATATAAAATAGGTATAAACCTTAAAAAAATATATAAAATTATATATAAAAATTTTTAAACTCATATAAAAACTAGGTATGAAGTTTGCATGAAATTTATATCAAATTTAAACCATTAAATATTTATATATATAATGTTAATCATTACACAATTGATAAAAAAATTTGTGAAAACACGATATATCAATCACTATTAAGTTTATAGTTCGTTGCTACAATAAATTTGAAGCTTAAGTAATGTTTTTTTACCATGAATAAGTAAGAAAATGATAAATTAATATAGAAAGTAATAAAAGATAAGAAAGAGAAGAACCTAAAAAATAAAAGAGGAAAGAAGAAATGTAGTTGATGAAGGAGAGATGAAAAAAAGATGACTTAAGAGAGAAAATGAAAAAGAAAAAGCTGGGATTACTTGAAAAAAGGAACATTATGTAAAAAAAAAATAAACAGTAGAATGAAGCAAATTGAAAAGCATAACTGTGAATATGAAACTAAAAATGTAATATTAAAGTGAAAAATGGTGAATGGTGTAATTATCTCTAATTACATTAATACAAATTTTTTAGTCATGTTGTGCATTTTTAAACTTCATTTTCAAATTTACCAACTTTTCAAAATCAATCGTTTATAATTTTTTAAAAAAAGTATCCATTAACTTCCTATTAACTTCTTAATTAGTTATAATTATATATTATATGCCCTTTAATTACAATCGTTAAAAATAGAGTTTGTAAAATTTTTAATAAAGCATACAAATTATTTTAAAAATATTAAATTGAAAAAATAATTATTTGATAAATAATAGAAAATAATATATAATAATTCCACGTATGATATGATGAATCTCTAGACAAAATACTTTTGCAATTTAAACTTTGATAATCTTGCTAAAGAAATCAAAATCAACTCGTAAAGACTAACTGTCATCTTATAAATATAATATTACTAAAAAATTGCACACTCATTTAACTCATTAATTTTATGATTTAACATTTTTATGTTAAAAATGAAAATGTTGAAACTTGAAATTGTCGCTTCAAAATTTTGATTTAATTAAATGTGGTTACAATAAATTAGTATATAGAGAATTTCTCTTTTTTTTAATACACAATTTTTTTATTATGTTATTATTCAACAATTTAAATTTGAATAAACCGTGTTAGCGTGGGTAAATGTCTAGTTTATTGAGAGATTAGTGGATTGTTTTAGAATTAAGAGACTTAATTATAATTTATTTAAAAAAAATAAAATTAGAAACATTTGTTGTTCAGAGACCAAATTGTATTTATATTAGAAAGACACATATTAACTAAATGATGTCTATGGTTTCAAAAAAAAAAAAACTAAATGATGTCTAAACTTCTATTAATAAGACCTCTAACTTCAGATTTTTTTTATCATTTGAAATGAAATTTTAAATAAAAATTTTAAATAAAAATTTTAGAATGAGAATGATAATTTTTCTCTTTCCAGACAAAATAACTGTCGAGGTGTTCTGTTGTAGTTTCGACTATAAAATCCAACTCGATTCTTCGTGTTTAATACGTATGTAGATTTTGGTGACTCCCAATATAACACTTTATTCTCCAGTTGTATTTGTACAAAATATGAGAATATACTATGAATATCTTTTATTTATGGCTTTATTTTTTATTAATTAAGCACATATATTTATTATATAGTATTTCTTTCAATAACTAATGAAAAATAATCAAGATTTGAAATAGCATTTCTTTTGTTGAAGCTACAACGTGTCTCGATCTACTAAATGACGAATATTAATTTAATATTTTTTCTTAATCACCTGGCATTTTCGCCTTTGATGGATACTAACCGGGGTAAGAGCAAAAGGCATACCCAGTTGAATCTCATATGCAGTATTATTATAATCGGACTGGTGATCGAACAAGAAAAGATACTGGGTAGTTGATTCACTGGTTGAATCGATAATTTAAAAATAATATAAATAAATAAACATATATAAATATACAAAACTATTAATTTTTTAATCACTTAAAACCGCTTCGGTTCACCAGCTAATCGGTTGAACCATTCGGTTCACTGGTTTTCACCAGGCACGGAACGACGGAGGGCGGGAGGAGCGGCCGCCCCCTTGCCGTCGCTCATGAAGGAGCACCGCTCCCTCTTGCCGAAGAAGAGGGAGCGGTGGTGGTTAGTCGGGGCTCATGGTTGCAGAAGCACGGAGGGGAACGACGAGGATAGAAGTGTTTTGACGAGGGAAGAAGAAGGGGAATGAGATCTTGGGCTGTGTTTGTAAATGAGGCCCAACATGAATCCTTTGAACTTTGAAGTGTTATTGTGAAAAGAAGTTTCACGAGTGGCTTTTAAAATGGCTTTTTTTTGGCTTTTCAATCACAAAAACAAGATAAGGAATTGTGAATTAATTACTAGGTTTCACCGTTTTAGTATATAATTATATAAAGTAGTTAGTTCTTTATAATTGTTAGCTGTTAGATTAGTTTAATTTTATAAATGATTTCTGTATGATTTATTGCATAATTTAATTGTTATTTATTTAATTAATTAGATGTATAATTTATTTTTTTAAATTAGTTTAATAAATTTATTATTTTAATTGTTTTAGAAAATATTTTGTTATTTTTTTAAATTATAGCATATTCATATGCTCTTTCTAGTCTTAAGTCGTAAATTTCAATTCTCCCAATAATGTGAATTTTGAAAGTAGCGAATTGGATTTTAATGCAACTAATGTTATTAGTTCACGTCGTTCATCTTTATCGTAATGATTTTTCCTTTGCTCATTTTTTATTCATTTGTCATAAAAACACATGTTCAAGACTTGAGAAAAGATATATGATTCAATGATCTTGATAATTTTGAAAATCTTGGAAAGACAATGGTTGGAACATTCAAACATAAAGCTTTTCCATTAGTGTATTGCTTGATTGAGTTGACATTAATTTTTCTAGTCGTAACAACATTTGTTAAGCTAGTTTTTTCGCTAATAAATTTTGTAAATACGGCTTTTCGAAATAAAATGAGGGATCAATGGATAAATGTTTGCTTAGTTATATTAAAAAAGAGGTTTTCATCACTATTGAGAATAAGACACTTTACAACGCTTTTAGAAACTAGAGAATCAACGAAATTAACTTTTTCGTCTTAATTTCAAATGTAAAAAATTGTTTGTATGATTGTTATTATTCATGCATTATGTATCAATTTATTTAGACCAACTACTTTTAAATCATATATTTTATGCATTGAAATTTTTTAACGGATATATATGAATATCGCCCTCCCTTCTCATTTTTTCTGGTTCCGTCCCTGGTTTTCACCAATTGAATATCAGTTTATTTACAAACTTGTTTGAACGATAAAATCGTACCGAACCGATTTGAATGGTACCAACACCTCATATGTACAAATACTAATTTAATGACGATTGACGAGTAATGTTACTGTTATGGAGTGGAATGAATTTGCATTTGTCATGGAAATAAAAAGGAAGAAGAGAGAAGAAGAAAACTCCTCGTTAAATGGTTTTGTCCACCATATTCAATTGGCAATTCGCCGTCGTTTTGTTGTGATGAGGCTACATGCAATGGTGACATTATACATTTTTTTTATTGCAAAATTTTAAGGCAAACTAATAGGTTAGAATCTATATGTCTCCTATAACGCGGCTATGGAGCCAGGGATCGAATCCTGCGCCCTCAGTGTACTAGTTGACCCTCTTTACCGTTGAACTACGAACGAATGGTAATGGTGACAATATACATAGTGATGTAAGATACGTTACGAAATGCAATAATAATAAATGAAATGGATAACGGTTGCTTGCTTCATTCCTTGTTTGACAAACCAACCTCATTTGTCTTCTGTCCAATCCTCAATCCCGACAAAACTAATTCCGTTACCAAACCCCTCCTTATATCACCCCTCCCATTTCGCCTATCTCATCTGTCTTTGCGTATTCCGTTTCTCTCCTGTCCTCCCTATTCACCACGTGCCATTAACGATTCCACTTCATCTTCTTCTCGCCAACTAACCTTAATTATCATAATCGGACCGTATCGACCGGCCGAATCGATACTCTGGTGAAAACACTATTAGTCTGATTTGATTCGGTTAAGACCGATAAATCCGACCGTTTCGATCCGTCGAACCGATAAACACGTGAAAACACTATTAGTTTGATCTGGTTAAGACCGATAAATCAACGCTCTTTTCAATATTGAAAACTCATTTGTCAATATAGTATTATTTTTACATTAATGCTTTGATTGGTAAATTGTTGATTGGACTAATAAATTAACCACTTGATTTTTTCTTTAATTCAATTACGGATTATATTCGTACATTTAAAACTTCTCTAATTGTTCTGTTTAACCTTGAAATCATTTGTATTCAATTAGAAGAGTCATTAACAAATCAATCATAACCTTGGAATTCTCGAATATCTTTTTTTAAATTAAAAAATATTTAATGAAAAAAAATCAATTTAAATAATTAATGAGAACAACTTTAATCAAAATCACGTTGCAAAAAAAGTGATGTAAGGACAAGTTGTCCAAAACAAAATGATTGTTGAAAAAACAAATTGATAAAAAATATTTTTTTTAAAAAAAGAAGAAATACATATATATATATATACCTTGCTTGAGAAGAGAGGAGAAGGAAAGTGGGGCCCGAAATAAGGCACTAAGACAGAGGGAGAGGTGTGAGGGTCCACCGTATGGATTTTGACAGTGAAGAAGCTCTGCTCTGCTGTGTTTGTTGCTGTTAATGTTCCTTTACCTCGTAAATCCAAATATTCGTCGTCGTCGTCTCCGTAGCCGCACTTACTGTGCCACGTGTGCGGTCAGACAATCACCCTCGGTCCCACTTCCCACCGACCAATCCCTCTGTGTCTGTCCCCACCGGTGATCCGCCGTGTTTTTTTTACATTTTCCTCGCCGGCTAGCCGATTTCCTCGTCGTCCAGACCAATTTGTTTTGTTTTTGTTTACGAGGTTGGTTAGTTGGGTAAGGTTTTGTTCACATTCGATTTTGAAATTAGTATTTTACAAAAGACGTCGTTTTAAAAAAATATATATTATATATTATTTTATATTATTAATACACATTAATTTTATGATTTTAGTTCAAATTTAATTTAATATTATTTTATGTATCCAAATAAAAGATTATAATGAGTATTAATTTAAAATATATTAAATATATTCTAAATTTGTGTATAAAATCTTAAAAAAATCTATTATGAGATCAAAAGAGTATATTTTTTTATCACATGTATTAAGAACATTTAATTAATGCTATTGTAGTTCTTATTTCATTCTAAATTAATATAATAAATATTGTTTTTGTTCTGTTTTCTGTAATTAGAACTAGACGGTAAACTAGTTGGTTTTGATGGGTTTGCTCTGTTTTCTGTTTCGGAGCCCATGAGTTTGATCGAGTCGATTTCAGTTCAATTTTCTAACTTCATGCATGATTCTTAAAAATCAAAACAGGACCGTAAATCACTCAGTCTATTCTGACAGTTCTATTTCGATTCTAAAACCGGGAAATCGGGCCAGGTGGATTTTGGTTAAAATACTAGGGATTCTAATTTGCTTCTTTGTGGATTAAAATAGATAATATTACTAATAACAAAAGCAAAAAAACAGTACGTTAAGAAGAAGTAAAGTGAGGTAGAACAGTGTGAAGTGGCAAAAATGATGTGGTGGAGGCATGCACTGTGTTACCAAATAATTCATCAGAAATGGCAGTGAGTTACAAAAGAATACTTCAGAAATTGTGAATTCCCACAATCTGACCCACCAAACCAAAGCTTTACTCAGCATGCCCTATCTCCAATTCAAGAAATGCAATTTAGCCTTCAATGTTAGACCAAAACCAAACAACCCAACTCGATAATCGTGTCGTATTCGTATCATTTTTTTATCATTATCTGTTGTCTGCATCATTCGTATCATGTTATAAATGTATACTTATAAATCACGTCATCGTGTCTAAATTGAAGCCTCCAATGTTAAACCAAAGCTAAAGAAGCCTCAAACGTAAGATTTCCAACTCGCGTCACCCGTATCATGTTTTTCAACCAAAAATCATTATTTTTCGTATCGTATCGCAAACATATACTTATTCGGATTATCGTGTCAGAAACTGGGGTTCAAATTTTCTAACTTATAGTGGGGAATCAAGGATTCTTTTCTCAACAGAAGATATTGCCTAGGGTTTGGGCACAGTCTCCTAAATATCAATTATTTTCACTTTAACCCTTTTTCCAAAATTTCCTTCTTAATATATCACTATCCACTCCCTTCTTTGACTGCTAATTTTGACCAGTCAACATACCTGACCGATCCCTATAGTGTCTCCTGTCCCACCACATTATTCCCAAATGTTTTTCTCTGAAATCAAGACCACTACATTTTCATTTCCTCCCAAGGCTTAATATTTGCATATATTATCATATTTAATTTCCAATTTTCTCATCTAAATTTGAATTTAAATTTCTATCTTTTGAACAATTTAGAGATATAGGAACTATTTTTCTCATTTTTAGGGGACAAATATAGTTCTTCAATTTTACTCACTAACGGTTCGATTGTTTTGAGTGTTGAGATGATTCATCAATATATCGTATGATATCGTGCAATGTTGTATAGTGTAGTTTGAATTACGAAATTATTTCAACCCGTTAATTTGTTAGAGTTGTTATCTGTGAGAGGGAGACAAAATATAAATGCAAAAATATAAATGAGCGAGCATGAAGAGCGTTAAACTGTTAGAGCGTTGTTCTTAATTACTCTTTATGTCAAAATAAATGTTTTTTTTTTCATATTATACATCGTTTTGTACCACCAAAGCAACATTTAATAATTTATTCTAATGTTGCCTTATTAATTTTATATATTAAATACAAATTTAATTTAGTTGTTCTTTTGATATATCTAAGTAAAAGAGTATAAAGTCAATTGAACATCAACTTAAAATATATTAAATGTATTTTTAATTCGTATATAAAATTTTATGCGACATTTATTTTGAGACAGAAAAGAATATTTGTATTTTGAGTATATGCTCCAAGAGAATTTAGAAAGAATCCAAAGAAGATAAAAGAGTGGAGGGGTTTCAATCATTGTTTGTTTATGAATTTCCATTTGAGTGGACAGACGATGACAGCTTAGAAATTTGGTATGGGAAGAAGGGTGCATCATCGTTTTCTCGTAACTCCAAGATTCTTGCTCTATAAATAGCAATTATACATTCCCCTAAAAAGTAAAAATTAATAGAATCCTAAATAAAAATAACCATCCCTAGACATCTACAACCCTTATTTTGTCCTTTTTTTTAAAAAAAAAGAGTGTGGTTCGAGTAATTTAGCATACTCTCCCTCTCGAGGATTGTCGGACGCGAATTCGAACCCAATAACTTGCTTAAGAAGTGTTCTTCTTACTAGACCAACTGGAGAATGGTCGTATTTTGTCCCTTTTTAATTGGTTGATTTGTGTGGATAGTACGTGAAATTAGGGGAGAGCATGAGTCGGAAGAGTTTGGTTTGGTTCTGACGTAAAAATTGGATTTGATCAAAGTTTTGGCTATTTTGATTTAGGTCTTTTGAGTTTTTGGTGGTTTCAGTTCGTGTCTTTCAGTACTTCAGGTTAGTTCGGGTCAATTCTTAGGATATTTTTGTGACGATCTATTTTGAGCATGTGACCGATGTACGAAACAGGCTGTTTATGAAAGCCTAACTCGAACTGTACAAGTCTCTAAACTTACATATACAAACTAAAATATTTTAATAAATTGAAATACCTTAATAATTATTAAAATTATTAATATAGATCTCAAATGAAATAAATTAAGTTTGGAAATAAATTAAATAACAAAATCTCACATAAGAGAATATGAAGTATCTAAAATAAATTAAGGAAAAAAATTCACACTAATTGAATGAACTTCGTTGTTAAAAAACCTCTTGAAAATGTCAAAACATACTAAAATTTCTGTGTTTATTTTTTTAACTGGATCGAACTTGACTTCTGTTAAAATCGATCGTGCCCAATTATGTCCGTTTTTACAATTTTATTCAAATAATACAAAAAAAATTGGATAGGGTCTTTATTTTTTAAAAATATTTTTCTCTTGTTCATATGGATATTATGTGGATTGTACTAAATGTTTCTTTTCTTATTGCTTGTGCATAGAAAATTATATTTGGATATGCTATTTATAATATATGATATGAATTATTTTCTGCTAATGATTTGTTTGCTTTTTGTACAATGTATGCCCTAAATTTTAATTAAAAAATGATTTGGCAACCTAGATAGTGCAAATGATTTAATAAGAATATTAAATTAAAATATACTACTACTTGATTACTTACCAAAGCTAGTGATCAATGTAAATGATGATGCATTCCACCCTACTAAAAGGAGAGAAAAACACATCGAATCATTAGGTCTTCTATATATTACGACCTAATTACATTGATCCCAAAATAGATTACTTTTTAAATCACTTTTTTTTAATAGATTAATACATACTTTTTACAAGTTTCCAATAAACCTAATTCTTTATGAAATTCGTAATAAATTGATCGGTTTAATTAGTGAATCAGCCATTAGTCCTGTCTCTTTTTTGGTCTAAACCACGAGGTATCATGGGCACCCCAGACTATTCCTCGTTCGAGCCAGGCAGGACCACAAGAGCGACAAAACTCTCTCAACCAAGTTTTAACGCAGTTACGTACCTAGGACTCGAACTCGAGATCTCTGATTAAGCTATAACAACCCAACGCCAGTTGATCTACGCGCTTGGTGGTAGCCATTGGTCCTATCTGATTTTATCTTTTAGATCGGTTTGTAAGTGAATTGCTACCAAGCTGACAAAGAATTGGTGAATAGGTGAACCGAATCAGTTTTAAAAGTATTAAAAAATAACTTTGTACATATGTATATCTATTTATTTATATTATTTTTAATTATTAGTTCGATCAATAAACCAACTATCAATTTTTTTTGTTCAATTATTGATATTGTGCTAATAATATTGTTTAAGAATTGACTAATTTATGTCTTCTAGTAGAGTGAATTTCGATTTTATAGCTAGTGTTGTGTATTAATTATTGTAATATTATAATAACCAAACTAATTACATATTTTATTTTAGTTGTTAAACAATATTTTGAGGTACCCTTTTTTTATTTTTAAACTTGGATTTTTCATCTTTTAATACTCCTTGCTTTATTATCTCTCATAATGACTTACTAATCTATTGATTATAGACATTATTTATAAGTAATAAAATGGAAACCAAATGATTTAAAGTCTTACTTTTGTTATATACTCTCTTCGTTTTCGCATAACTATTCGGTTCGTTATTTTTTTATTATTTAGAATAATAGTTGCTAATGTAGATAAATTAACTAAAATAATTTTCTCATATTGGTACTCAAAATGTAAAGTAGTATTAACGATATTATTTAATGTAATTGAACTAAATTAAATTATACTAAGAGTTATACCAAAAAAATGAGTTAAAAGATTTTTTTTGTAAAATAACAAATATTTTTAAATAAATCGTGTCAATAATTCCAATGCAATCACAGATTAAGAAATATTTTGATGGTGGAAGCTCAAAACTACAATCATGTCAAATCGTTTTATGAGATGTTGGTGATTACTATATTAGAGCCATCATCATCGGAATTCACATCAAAAGGCAATTATGCGTAGATTATTTAGGAAAAATTATGAATTTTAGAGAAAATAACATTAAATTTTATTTAGAATTACTCAAAGAGATAGATTGATAGCTTTAGTAAAATATTTTATCGTTTCTGTCTTATTTATACATTTGTTCGTTTGATTTCTGTGTTTTTTGAAATAATTGAAACAGTTTTCGAAATTTTAATAAAATGTTGTAAGTTTAAGTTTTTATGTAAGTATAATAGTCGCTTAATATAAATATAATAATTCGATCATAAGTGAAGTACAATGGATCCCAAAATAAAGTATAGCAAGAGACTTACAATTAGAGAGAAAAAATATGAACAAAAAATTAATGGAATGTTGACGTGCGATGATCGTAACCTCTTAAAAAGATTTATGACTAAAACCAAAAATATAATAAATGAAGAATTAATAAAATACTGACATAACATGATAAAATTTTAAATGTAACATGCATTTTTTTTTAGTAACTAGCTAGTTGATCATATTGTTGGTAAGTCTTTGTCAATAAGATTAATGAAGCATTAGTGTTAATTATTTAAAGCTTAAGGCTCCGTTTGTTCGGAGGAATTCATTTTCCGGTTTTTCCAGCGTTTGTTATCAACGGAAAATAAGTCACCAAAATTATAACTTAAAAATCAATGAAAAATAATAATTATTCTTAGTATATTTTTAAAGAAAATATTTCTCTAATCTAAACTATAAAATTATAATTTTCTTTATATTTTTAAATATTTGAATATGAAATACCGGAAAATAAGATTCTGAAAAATGAAAAATATTTTCCGCAAAAAATCAATTTCCGTCAAACAAGCGGAGCATAAGTTTCATTAATTACATGAATCTAGTATATTGACTACACATGGAAAACATTATCAGCCATATATTCCTATTGCACTCACCTTTATTCTAATACATTACACGATTAGCTACATGTCTATATTTTTGCCAGTATAATATTACATAGTCGTGTCTTTGCCCATATAATTTCTTGAAACTCAAACAATATTTATATTATTATTTATTCAAATACATTAAAAAATATATTAAAATCAGTAATCGAAATATATGATATTTTGAAAACCAACTTTTATTTAGTTTTATTCTCTTTTAATATTATGGTCTTTAATGAGTTTGATGAATTTTGTGATTTTTATCCCATTCTTCATCAATATATGATGAACATGCAATTAACATAACAACAACGCAATCGATCACATGTTGATTGAGTTGATAATTCAGTCTCTCTGTGATGTTCGGTTAAGTATGCTTCCAAGATCGAATCCCAACGCAGTTGCGCTCATGAAGTACGAGTTGTGTCTCATTCTCCGAATTCAAATTAATCCCCACCGAATGTGAAAAAAATACCGAATGATTCAAAAAACAAAACACAAAAGTAAAGGGGTCGTTGTCGTTAGTGTCCCCTTGCTTGTGCCAAACCATCATTACGAGTCATCGTCGACGGAACACACATATAATTAACACAACACACACCAAACTAAGCACCCAACTTCAACTATTCTATCAATTTCAATCAATCACCTATCTAACACACTTCTTTAAATCCGACCCCATTTCCTCCCATCACTCCAAAACAATTAGATGATGATTGAAAAAAAAACATTATTTGTTAGTACGATTCTTTTTCTAGCAATCCGATTAGAGCGGAAAGAATCGAATCGAAATTAATAAATAAAATCTATCGGTTTTGAGGATTCAAAAAAAAACTATCGGTTCCAGAATATGGATTGAAATCAAAATTAAACTGTTAAAACCAGCTAGATCACGTCCGTATTCAGTCCCTACGAACCATGAACTGTAACTGCCAATTATGAACTGACAATTTGTTGGTGTACTTGGATCGATATGGTGGATCTATAGGCCTCCGCAAATAATGATACCTAATAAAACACATGACATGTAAACATGTGTATTAGTCTGATGCCATGTATGTTTTATACACTTCAGTTTTCTCTCTCCCTTCTGTCTTTTTTTTTTAACTCAAATAATAACCCTAACTTGACTATTTCAATCTCTCTATCTAAACGGCTCTATCTATTTTTATTTGAAAAGCCAAACCAGAGTCTATGAACTAGAACCGAACTATTGAAATCGATCAGCTCACGGTCTGGTTCTGGTTCCATGAACCTTAGAATGTGAACTACATGTTTAGTTCTGAAATGTTTTATACCTCTACGTCTAGTATCCTGTCTTCATTGAATAACAATCCGAATATGAAGAAGCGGGAGGCACAGCTCCTATGTCACGAGACTGACTATGCTGAAATTCAAACACAGAAAACACACCCGATCTAACTTAAACCTCCACCAAAATCTCCTTTCCTGCGATGTTATACCTACACCATAATCTCTTCTTTCTTTGGTTGTCCAAAAGAAATCTCTGCTTTCTTTTCGAGTAGTATGCTTCGAAAAATGTTTTCGCTTTAAACATGCATCTACTTTATTAAAATAAATTTATTTAATAATTTTATTCCCTTCTAAAACAATATAAGTATATAACTCTTAATGAGACTTTAAATTACTGATGAAAAAGTGCAACGTGGAATTATTAATTAATTATTTTTATTTAAATAATGCCAATTAAAATTAAAAAAAAAACTTCGCACTGCTTTTGGTGAAACACGACGCAAATTCAAGAAAAAATCGCAGAGTAATTGGCGAGGAGTGTGAACAGAGATAAGGAAATAAGGTGAGTGGTGGGGACGATAAAGGGGTCCCTCATATAGTTGCATCCACGCGAGAGATGGACCCCGCAAAGACTACTACTACAATACCATGTGTTATCCTTATGGTTATTATGCAATTTGTTATGCTTATTGTGCAATTTGCAAAAAATTATGGATCGCCTTCGAGAAAAAAAAAATAGTTAAAAGTTCGGTAATGCCCCAATGTTAATGTGGAGACTTGTACGGTACAGGTCGGATAGTCGCCAACAATTTGTGCGATACGTTTATTACGAATTTAAAATGAATCGTGACAGTGCACTAAATTTGATAAATAAAAGTAGTTAAAAGTTCGATTATAGTGAAATGTTAATATGGAGATTTGTACGGTGCGAGTCGAACTTTTATTTCAAATTGGATATCTCAAATTTTCTAAATTGATCACGTTTTTCTTCATATTTTTGGCAATTTTGGAAATAAGTGACGTCATACCATTATTTTTTGACCGTTTTCGTATCTCTAATTAGTCAAGCTAATAGGTCCATTATCCATGTTAAATATACATTCTCTATAATGCTTTTAATATTCTTTAAATTTTTTAAATAAAAAACAATTTAATTTTACATAATCGTTACGTTTTCGTAACAGAGTATATAATCGTTACGGTTTCGATCCATAGCTCCGTAGCGACGCTAAAGAAGACATACAGACCTAAACATGTTAGTTCATCAACTTCTATGAAGACTCTCTGTCCTTAATGTAAGAACTAACCCTTTTTTTACCCAAAAAAAATACAACTTGAACAAAAACATTCTTTTCACTTTTTAGAAGTAACCGATTATTTATCTACAAAGAAAGGAACACCATTTTTTTTCTTGGTTTTTTTACTTCATTTTTTTAAAATGTGGAAGCTCACAATGATAGAAAAAAAAAATTGATCATTTCGTACCGCAAAACATGATTACATAAGCATAACCTCTCTTTCTTTCATGTCTTGCTTTATATATAACTAGAGGGGCTCGCCTTGTTTCAGCACTTTGCTCTCTCTTTCCTTCTTTCTCTCTCTTAGCTTCTTCTTCGTTAAGGTTGTGGTAGACTAGAGTTAGAACTGTTACTGTTTCTGCTAGCTACTTGTACTACCTTTATTTGAGAATTTTAGGGTTGATTCGTTTGTTGCATGGATGGATCCTTCAAGTGGACAACCACACCAGGTAATTTACTTACCTTTCAAGTGTTTTCAGATGATGCAAATCAAGATTCTTTGGTTATTAAGATCAATCGAGATTGAATTTTGAGCATCTGGGTGTCATTTTGGAAGTTGGTTCGTTGCAAAGATTGAATTTTGAGCTTGAAAATTCTTGTTTTTCGTTTTCTCAACTGTTTTGTTTCTTTCATTTAGTAACTATATAGATATGTCGTTTTCTGAATTCCTTGATCAGTTTGAAGCTGTTTGAGAGAATTCGGTCTTTTTCGTGGTTCAATTTTAGAATTTTTCAATTTTAGCAATACGGGAATTCAATCTTTTGATTCCATTTCTTGTAATATTGCAGGAAATGCAGCTAGAAAACATGCTGGTTTGCTCAAAATCACATCAAGAGAGGAAACCAAGGCCACAACCAGAACAAGCTCTAAAATGTCCAAGATGTGATTCTACCAATACCAAGTTCTGTTACTACAATAACTACAGCCTCTCGCAGCCTCGCTACTTCTGTAAATCTTGCCGGAGATATTGGACCAAAGGCGGCACGTTGCGGAATGTCCCCGTTGGTGGTGGCTGCAGGAAGAACAAACGGTTGTCATCGTCTTCTTCGTCGAAAAGACTTCAAGATCAACAGTTAAGCTCGAATTCAAACGCTCTTAGTTCCCTCCCGCAGTTAACTTATGACTCAAATGATCTCACTCTTGCCTTTGCAAGGCTTCAGAAGCAGACCAGTCAACTAGGGTTTGATCATGAACATGATCATTTATCATTGTTGGGAAATCCCAGCAACATTCACTGTGACATTCTTGGAAATCTTGCTAGTATTCACACTTCTCCATCCGCTCCTGCTTTTCTTGATGCACTCAGAAGCGGATTTCTCCACAACCAAGAAGGTAATTTCCAGAACTTTTACTACGGTTATGGAAATGACGGCAACAATGGTGGTGATCTGGAGGGTACCATTTGTGCCAGCGGCGGAGAAATGGTGTTGCCTTATGACCACCATGAAATGAGCAGTACTGGTGCAGAAACACAAGCTGTGACAGTCACAACGATGAAGCAAGAATTCTGCAACGGAAGAGAAGAAGAGAGCAAAATCTTGTTGGGTTTTCCATGGCAAATCAATGGGAATGGGAACATGAACGAGCTTGATTTGGGAAGAGAGAGCTGGAATGGTTTAGGTTCTACCTGGCATGGTCTTATCAACAGTCCTCTAATGTAGAAACAACTGAGATTTTCAGTTTTAGTTATTTTCTTTTATTTAATTTTGTCTCAATTTTAGGAACTTGATTCATTACATGAATCATCTCTATTTCCTTTTTTTTTTTCTTTTATCAGTCTTTTTATTTTTTTTTATAATACAAATGAAAAAGAAACTTGTTTGCTAACCAAGTTCAAATTTTTGGAGTTGGTTTGGAGTCCATTTAAAGAATATCAACCGTGTTCTTATAGAATACACGGTTGAGTCATACGACGTGTAATGGATGGTTGATGATGAGTTAAACATTTCACTGTAGAAGAGAAGAAAGAGCTAACGAATGAAAGTGATTTTTTTTTTTCAAAAATAGGCTTAAAGTGATAACTTATAAAGAAACAGGCTAAGTAGTCCGTGCTTTTGTCACGATCTATCAACCAGTCGAAACTGATAGATTGACAAGCAAGAACACTGACTCATAGGTAGACTAAATTCTATCAATAATATTAACTCATGAGAAATTATGAATAAAAAACGTAAAAAATTTTACTCTCACTAATTAAAGGGGAGTAGAATTTGATCTTCGTATCTCTTCAACCAGTCGAACTAAGATAAAATAAGTGAGTGATGTTTCATAGTTATTGCAGTCTGAACTCTCTGAAAAATTGAAAGATGTTTTATATGCAGAGAGTAGAATAGAGAATTGAAAGAGTGGTGTTTTCAAGATATTCTATAATCATCATCATTGCTTCTCATTTTCATGTAGATTCTCATCCTCCCATTACAATAAACTAACTATTATCATTTTTTTATCTGAATCGCGACATACTCTACACACTCCAGATTAATTATGTTCGAGTCGGATAAGATCACAGGGGTGACAAAACTCTCTTAACTGAGTTTTAACGCAGCTGCGTACTCAATACTTGAACTTGAGATCTCTGGTTAATCTAGAACAACCCAACGCGAGTTAAACTAACTATTATCTTCAACACATTATTAATTCAAAACATTAAACAATGAATTATACGATAAGGTGTAGATTTTTCTTAGGTTATAAGACCAAATCTAAGTTAAGATTTGGGCGTGATGAATTAGTCAGTGATCAGAGGCATTAAAATATGGAGTAGGCAGCGACAATGGAATTCTTGGGAAAAAATAATATTAAAAATAGGCAATGCCATTAGACTTGGAAGCATTACTGGATAAATATCTTTGTTTTTTTATTATTATTATAACTTTATTTGAATTTATACAACTCAAAATGGCAAAATGAATTTATTTTATTTTAAATTTGGATGTTTTAAAATTATATTTTATTAATTAACCAAAAGAGAATTTAAAATATCAAATTTATTTTATTCATATTGTGTTATTTTCTATTAAATATTGTTATTTATTATTTAAATGTTACAAAAATTAAATTCGTATCACTTGTGTTGTTTCATAATCATATACTCATAAATCGTATTAGATCGGAAATATTGTATTTTATTAATTAACAAAAAACGAGGATACCAAATATACACAGAAGTCGTTTTAATGGTCTTTTAAGGTTGAAATCTCCATTTAAATATATTATTTTTATTCGGTCACACTCAAATAAAAAAAAATAACAGTTTTAAGCTATTCCTCCAGGATAAGGATGACAATTTATATTAGAGGTTATAAATATAATTGTGTTATTGATTTTTTAAATATTATTATTTATAATATAAATATTATAAAAATTAAAATTATATCGTTCGTGTCGTGTCAATATTTGAATAGAGGGTAGAACATATGGAATAAAAAAATAACAGTTTTAAGCTATTTGTCAAGGATAAGGTTTGAAAATAACAGACGTTATGTTTTTTCTCTTTTAAAAAACTTATAGAATAAAAAATACTCTCTGCCTCTCATTTTCTCGACATAGAGAAAATTAAGTGTTTTCTCATAAAACGTCCAACAAAAATTGCAGAAATACGGTAGAACGGGTTGCGTGTGTAACTTTCTCCTCATAGTTCGTAATTTGTAATTGGAGACGGCCGACAACAACATTGTCTTCGAAGTATCTCACAAATTTCGTTGTGTTAATAAAATTAGTATTTATTACTAAACGATTTACTTTATCTAATAATGTTTATTGCACTGAAATACTCCTTCATAATCAAACAATTATGAAAAAAAAAAACATTAAAAGCATATGTCATTCCGCACCAAAATTTAATATTTAATTATTTCAAATTTAATTTTTAATTTTATCAAATATATTCTAACTCTCACTCACTAACAATATAAAAAAGCGATTTCTTTTCCCCTCAATCCGATTTCTTGATCTCAATTAATAGATAAATAATTTAAAATTTAGACTCCGTTTATTTAATAAAAATATTTTTTTTCAAAATATTTTTTTTATGTATATTGTTTGTTTAGATAAAAACTTATGTTTACTCAATGAGAAATAACTCATTTAAATAATTTATTATATGATAAAATATTTTTTTTATATTTTTATTCTCTTATATATAATATCTAAAACTATATTTTTTTTAATTTTTCTAAATTTTATTTTTAATTAATGTATTTTTAATGTGTTGATTTTATTTATATAAACTTCAAATATTCTCTCATTACTTTTTCATGTTATTTTCAAACCTTAAAAAATATAATTTTAAAATTTCTCTTAAAATTCATTTTTTTTTTGTAAAATAAATGAAGCCTTAATTTGTATGAGTTACATGTCAAAATAAATTAGATAGCGGTGTCTAAGAAGAATGGAATTTACTATTATCAACCAACAAATAATTCAAAATATAAAAACATATTAAATATAAATTATAAAATAGCCATCGTGTTGGCGTAAAATATCATGTTGGCTCCTGGTCAATACAAAATAACAGAATAGTCACACAAGATACAACTCTAACATTGAGCCGAAGCGGCGTGAAAAGCTAATGCGATAGCTTGAATAAGGGACGGAAACAAAAGGCAGCGAGAGGTCGATCGTTCCCTTGCTGTGTCTGCTCCTTAAACATGCCTACTTTGTGTTTAATCTAATACATATGAGGAATCTGAGCAAAATGCAAGTAAAAATGGTGTTTTCTTCAGGGGTTCTGCTTCTACTTCTGTGGTGTTTTCTTCCACAAGACACCAATTTTCTTCAGCATGTTTCCGTTTTTCTTCTTTAGATCATCTTCTATGTCATCGTTGTACGGCGAGTGGATCTTCTCTGCGGCAGGATTGTAAGCATTGTCTGCTGATCCGGTCCTTTCGATAAACTTTCCGTTATTATTCCCTGCAGAAAGCATTGATGCAGCTGCCTCTGCAGCCTTTCTCCACTGGTCAGATTGCACTTTTAACCTTCTTAGTTCTGCCTCCATTTCGGAATTTGCTGCCTGTGTTGCTTCGAGTTGTTCGGTCACCCTTGCCGCCTTTTTATTGCTCTTATCTGCCTCCTCCAGCGCTAATCCGAGCTTCACGAGGGCCTCTCGCTCAGCTGTCTGCGCAGCCTCTACTTCTACTATTTCACTGTTTGCTTTGCCTCCAGTAATTTCCCTTCTATTGATTTCCAACTTCAACAGTTCATTCTCCTCAGAAATATTCTGCAGTTCGGTCTCCTTGTCCATCAAATTTAACTTCAAGTTCGCGACAGTTTCCTTTAGTTTCCTCAGTTCATTTTCTAAGTCTGATTCTCTATGGCTTGAAAAGCTTTTCTGAAGCTTCATATTCAGCCCTTCATTCTCCTCAGTTATACCTTGCAACTCAGTTTCCTTGTCCATAAGATCAGCTTTTAACTGTTCAATACCAGCTTTTGCATGCTTTAGTTCTGCATCCAGTTCGGCTTCTCGTTGAGCAGAAACAGATTTTAACTGATCCACCAGCTCATTAGCATTTCTTATCTTGACATTGCTATTCACTTGTTCATCCTGGTATTTTATCTCAGTTGCTTCTAGAGCACATCTTAACTGTTCCACCTCCGACTTCAATGAACAAACCTCTGCCTCAAGCAGGACCTTTTCCCTTGAATTTATCTGCTCCATATCATGATGATTTTTGGAATTTAAAGAACGGTTGATGTTGGCACCGTTTCTTTCAGACTCAAGTTTGCCCACAAGTTGTTCCAGTAAATTGACGCGTTCCCTGGACTGTTCTAACTCCGACGCAATTGAGTTATAAGCTACAATAGCTTTCATGCTATCAAACCTGAGCACCTCAACTGTTCTCTTTGCAGTTTCCAGTTGCATCAGAGTTTCATTGGCAAGTGCTTGGGCATGAGCCTCGGATTCTTTGTTATCCGTCAGCTGGTTTTTCATGTTTTCTACAAGAGAAAGTGTATAGATCAGATTTGCCTTCAAGGTCTGAAGCTCGGCATCAGTTGATTCAGCTTGCTTGCTTTGTTCATCTTCAAATTCAGCTACCATCTCAAGGTGAACCTTAAGCTGCTGAATTTCACTTGCAGCAGAGACCAAGGCAGCTGAGTCAACTGAGTGCTGCTCTTGGACAGCCTCTAGTCGTGACCGCCATGCTTGATCCTTCTCTTGAGTGATATTCTGGAGCTCAACCAAACTAGGATTCTCAGAAGAAGATAACTTCAGAAGCTGCTTCTGTGAATCTTCTAGCTGCGAAGACACGGCTAACAATTCCTTCTTGGACTCCTCTGCATCATCCAGAGCCCTATTCCTGCATGATTCTGACACAGCTATCTGGTCCTTTGCCTTCTTCAGTTCCTCCTGGAGACGAGAAACTTGAGATTCCAATTCAGAAATTTTGCTGGGACGCTTCTTCTGCAATAAAACAAATATGGGAATTATAACATCACAATGGCATCAAAGTCTACCTTTGGGATCATCATACAGTAATTATCAAAGTAATACAGAAAAATGTATTTCATGGTAGAGAACTAAAACGACAATGGATGCTAATCTCATCAGATCAAAAACAAAGAGCATAAACCAGATAGATGAATTACAATGACAATAGATGAATTACCTCAGGTACAGGACTGTTGGGCGATCTTCGCTCAGCAACCTTAGGGCTTTTCTCTTTCGGTGTTCTCACTAGATTCGAAGAAGATGTGGAGTCAGTATCTAACCCAGTTGGTCTAAGGCGCCGCACAGCTCGAGGAGATATCTTTTGAGGGACTTCTGAAGAGCCACTTCTGCTATCAAAATCAATGAAATTATGGACAGCAATATATCATGATACAAAAAAGCACAGTAAAATCCTAAAGTAGAAAAATTAGCATTATCAACTTTCAGGAACAGTTTAGTATGCAGAGAGTTCGTCACATTCACAATCGCTAGTACGGTCGTAAACTCGTTTAATCACTAGGAAAGGTCATTCGAATTTCGGGATCATAATTCAGCTATGAATCCAACACAACGAGAGATAATCCCGAGGATTTAGAAAAAAAAAAGAGCATAATGAAAGCCACATTGACTTGATAACATGAACTAGATCTAAGCTTACTTTAATCGGTTCAGTATCGGATGGCATTCATAATTACAATCGCTGAAAGAATTTTAATGACCAAGAGCCTCAATCTAGTGTTCTTGACTCCTATACTAAGTTGGCCATCTTAACATATGGCAATTCTTAGCAAAACCTGAGTTTGAGAAAAATCGAAAGAGCCTTCTGAAAAGAAACTGCATCATTGCATAATCACTATTTAGAAAATTGAGATTTTTTTTACATTAGCAAAGTAGGTGGACCATAATAAAATAACATAACCAAATCGGCAACTTGGTCATTGATATATCAAGTAACATATTGATTAGAGTATCAATACAAGTGCCTATTCACCAGGGAAACTGCATTTTTGGCCCACCGATAGGCCCCGAAAGAGCTTTCGTGTTAATGAGGGAGACAAAAACTAATGGCTAAATCTTTGATTTGATACAAAGAGAAATAAATAGCAACTGCAAGAACATGGAGACTCCTACCACCAGATATGGACATCTTGACAGTGAAACTTAGAATGGAAAAATAACAAAATCTCATATCCATCATTGAAGTGGAGATTTATAAACAAAAAAATAAATAAAACAAGAGCCTTTATTTAGGATAAAAGTCACATAAACACACCATACCCTTCAATTGACAGCAAAGATCTTCTTCACTGTCTGTGTGAGCTAATAGTATTTCATGATTCAATATTGTTATACATGGAAAGAGAAGTCAAAAAGATTTCACAACTTGGTCTTAGTCTAAGAGCATCTAAAGAGATTCAATCATAGAAAAATACAAGAAGTTACCTTCCTTTTGGAGTCTGCATTATTCAATTACCCTGAAGTTCTCAAAGTTAAAAAAAGGTGAAGCAATTGGGTATCACCACTTCAATGCTCCCTGACCCACAAAAGCCTGTAGCATTTACAGAACAACCATATCACAAACTGAGAACAGCAGAATCCAATGTGATATACATGAGGAAATTAAATGATATCATGAAGGACAACAACTGCTTCTTATCATCATCATCCTCACCATCTTCTAAGCAACTATAAAGCAAAATATTTAACCACTAACCAATTGACAATAAAAAAACACAGAAAAAATGAAATCAACAAGTCAACATTGAACCCATGAACACTTTTATTAGTCACAAGTGAGCTACAGCTGCACTCAAGAAATACTGTGAAGGGTAGATTTACAAGAAAATCAAACCCTATTCAACAAGGCATGCCCTTTTGAGATGGGTAATTCTGGCACTCAATATAAGAAGCAGGTGAAGTTTGTCTCCTGCAGTCTTGCCGTGAAACTTGGGGCCATAATGTTATTAATGTGGGGTAGTTAGTGTTTGAAAAACATTAAAAAATGGGAGAAAAATCTATTGAAGTAAGCATGAAAGATGTTTTCAAAACAGCTCTCATTTTGTCTGGAGCAGTAAATGCAAACAAGAAACCAAGAACTATAATTACTAACAGTAACTTTTGCTTTCTAGGAAAATTCATCTTTCAAAGAGAATATTTTCCCTGGAAACAAAACAGAACCATTTGAAGATTTAGAGAATATGAATCTACAGAGTTAAATATAATGGACAAAAGCAAGAAAATGAAGCTCACTTGACAAGTCACTGTAAAACTTAACAGAAATATAAGGGAAGAAAACAAAAATTTAATGCCAGCCTTTGTTTGATTCTATCTTTTGGTTTCTTTTTCTGTTGTTTGAATTGACTAAAGTATGAGAACTGAGAAAAGCCTGCACCAAGCTTCAGGCTTTCAAATAAAGAGCTTAACTTGACGCAGAGAAGAGTTTCAAAAGCACCATTACTGCTATTATAGAACAAGAAAAGGTACAAATTTTTTAGAGAATACAAAAACAAAATCCAACAGCTTAATTGGCATTTATGATATATCTATTTTAGCTTAAAAAAAACAATAACAAAAAAAAGATGGAAATTTGGAATGTGAGGAAGTAGTGGATAAGTACTAGAAAAGTTGTTGTCTTTAAGTTGTTGGTAAGTTTAAAAATCAATTTTTTTATTCTTGGTATCAACATTTTTCATGGAAAAGTGAAAATATTCTCTTTCGTGGAAGCCATTTTCTGCATTTTCCAAAGCATTGAAGGAGAAGCAGAAACATAGAAGCGCCTGTGTAGAGCCGTAACATACCTCAGAACTTGGAAAATGCAGCTGAAACAAGTGAGTGTAGTAACTGAGAGAAGTAGTGTGAGAATGAAGGAAGGAAGTGAAGAAGTAAATGAGAAGGTGAAGAAGAAAGGTTTGGTTTTGAAGGTTTGGTTTTGGTTGGGAAGAGTAAAGAATGGAGAGAAATGTTCTTCTTCTTTGTCTTAAACAGTCCTCGAGACACGCGCGCACGTACCAACTCCCTCTTTCGTTCGTTGGTTCGATTCGTTTCAGAGAGAGAGAGAGAGAGAGACAGCATTATACAACGTTGGCCGTTTGTTGGGAAGTCATTTGTCGTTTCATGGGATGAGATTTTTAGTTTTGGCTGTACTGTGAAGAGAGACGACATCCTCTCTCACCTGTCATGGAAGTACTATACTTCCATTTCGAAATAATATTTTAAATATTTTCAAATAATCATCACTCATTATTTTTTTTATAATTTTTTTGAATTATATTTATGATAATTTTTTGCTTAAAAAAATTAATAAAATAGAAAAAATACAACTTCGTAAGAAAAATGATCATTTATCTAGATTTTTCGAGATAATGTTTTTATAATAATATTATTGACTCAGATTAACAACTATTTTAATAAGATAAACATGAATTTTAACGGTCGAAAAAGAGTAAATATCATCCTAAAAAACCTGCAAAATCAGACGAGGTTGAATTATCTTCGAAAGAATCTCTAACAGTCAAGTCGATCCGAGAAAATAATAACAATAACTATAATAAATAGAAGACATCTTAAACTTGAAGTGAAACTCTTTATTTATTTCTTTTTATTAAGTCTATTTAGACTTTTAGATTAGTTAGGATTTTGCAAAGCACTAATAGATTTAATGAGCTTTATCCCAACATTGATCATTTAAGAAAACTTGGAAACATATTATTAATGAATATATATTCAAATAAAAAAAACCAAGAATATTTGTTAAGTTGGCTATACAAAGAAAATTACATAAAAAGCAATCAAATTTAAACTTAATAAACATAGAGCAAACAAAATTACTTTAACAAAGATTTTAGATTTTTTATGACGAGTGTTACGGCTCGATTTCAGTCAAAACTAGTGGATTGGAGAGTTCGACTCATTCTGTGTGAACATTTGATCTTTGATTCTGTCTACTCATTTATTACTTTTTTCTGTTTATTTTTTAAGTGTCAAAACAAACTCTCACATCTATAAGTGTTTGGAAGATGAGTCAAACAATTTGCTCTTTTCGTATATCCGTTTGCAAAATCTATTTCTCCATAACCGAAAATTCAATAAATACAAATTATATTTTTCGTCTAAAACATGAGGTATTCTCAGCACTCTAGACTAATCCCCATTCAAACCGGACATAACTTCAAGGACGGCAAAACTCTATCAACCATCATAAATACAAATTATGTAAAGACTAATTTAGTTGAACATGTGAAGTGATCACATGAGGATGATGAACTCAAAAGGTTTAAGCCCTTTCAAGCCTACGTTCTTTAAAATATAGTAGGCAGCACCCATAACAAAGTAGCTTCCTTATTTTTTGTATCATATAGTAACTATCCGATAATACAATTATGCATGATACGAATGACACGAATTCAATTTTGTAACATCATAATATTTGATAAAAAATCACTAATCCAATTACAATAAACTAACCTGAATTATCCCCCATATTATGTCCTACAAATCGGATAATGTTACAAGGCATCAAATAGAGTCATACCAATAGGCATCAATTTCTATATTTTTGGACCACTTTCATACATATTCACTTCAATTTTTGGCCATTTTTGCTTTCTATAGCAATGCTACCAAGCTTAGAGGGCCCATCATTATTCTTTTAAATTGGAAAATCTCTTTTTTTTTTCAATTTCTTCAAATAATTTCATCCAAAATTGATATATCCATATTAGTATTCAAATTTTTTTGCAATAAAAAAAATTGACACTTCATTATTAATGTTATCTCACTCAAAGCATACATTCACATCAATCCCTTTTGAGGGACATGTGAAATTAAAATTCCGAAACTTCATTTGACAATTTTTTGAAA
>CANYCX010138900.1:0-14237 GCA_948193385.1 Breynia disticha f. nivosa
TCACTATTACTCAGCCGGACATTTCCTTTGCTGTTCAACAAGTTAGTCAATTTATGCAAGCTCCAACACACCTTCACTTGGCTGTTGTACGTCGCATTGTTCGCTATTTGCAAGGTACCTCTACTCGTGGTCTCTACTTTCCGGCAAATTCACCGCTTCAGTTGACTGGTTACAGTGATGCTGACTACGCTGGATGTCCTGATACACGACGTTCAGTAACTGGATGGTGCATGTTTCTGGGTAATTCTCTTGTTTCTTGGAAAAGTAAAAAGCAAGATCGAGTGTCGAAGTCCTCTACTGAGTCTGAGTATCGTGCAATGTCCTCTGCATGTTCGGAGATTATTTGGCTTCGAGGATTATTGGGAGAGCTTCAACTCCCTCAACTTGAACCAACTCCACTTCATGCAGACAACACAAGTGCCATTCAAATTGCTGCAAATCCAGTCTTTCATGAGCGCACAAAGCACATTGAAGTGGATTGTCACTCTATTCGCGAAGCCTATGATGGTCGTGTCATTTCTCTACCTCATCTCACTACTACTCTACAGACTGCTGATGTCTTTACCAAAGCTCTATCTCGACAGAGACATCAATTTCTTGTTGACAAATTGATGCTTTCACAACCTCTAGCATCAATTTGAGGGGGGATATCACGAGTGATTGATGCAGAGATTTAAATTATGCATTTACTGTAAATATTCTTGCCATCATTGTAATTATTCTTGCCAACATTAGAATATCAGTAGTTAGTGCATTAGCTGTAATTGATACTATTACCATAATCAGATTGTAAATAATTCTTATTTAATGGAAACAAACCTCAGAAGTGAGGGACACGTTATTTCTGAACCAATTGACAACTCAACTTTTCAAACTGCTATCTTGGATCTCTAAAATGTTCACTTATGTTGCATATCTTTTTTTAATAAAACTAAAAAAATAATGAAAAAGTAAACCAAAGTCAGGCAAAAGCATCTGTTATCTAAGAAAAGACAACTCATGTGCACTAATTTTTACAGTGGAATGCATATTACTGATTTCTAGCAGCTGCAAACACCCAATCAAAGAAATCTTAGAAATTAGAGAAAAAAATCTATCTAATCCATGCCATGCATCTGTTGTTTACCTTAACAAGAAGCCTCCAAACCCTTTCTGAAGATTGCAATATTTCCTCATTTGTCTCTAAAAGTAAATTCTGAAAAACAATTCGAAGGGTATCTCCCAGAATAAAGGATGGCCAAAATGATGCACCGAATGTTTCTGAAATGTTCTTTCTATAGCCAACTTCAAGCAATCGCTCCTGCAGACAAATGAGATTCCTCAGTAAAACATGCAGGAAAAGCATCTTTTGTATCACAATATTAAAAGAAAACCCTACCTTTTTTAGTTAAAAGGACAAGCAACTTTTCAAAGACAAGATTATGAAGTTCGTGCATTCCACAAAACATAATAGAATGAACGTGAAAGGCATGATTTTACATTTCAAAACACACACTTCAAATCCATTGCACTCATGTGATGTGCTTATATCATCTACCAAATTGAAAAACACATATATGTAAAAATAAATGAGACAAAAGATGAGCATACCAATGTTCTAATAGCTGAATATCGAACTGATGTTATATTGTGTCTCATAAAAGGCCATAATCGAGGTGCCAATGTTGATAACATGTAAGGATTTTCCTCTAAATCTTTCCTTTCTCCTCCAACATCTTCGACATGAATTACCTCATTAAGATCTAACTCTTGTTTGTCTTTTGGCATCACTTTTGGAATCATCTCTTCCTGGGAATAGATTTCTGCCAACAAATTCATCACACTGCAAAGAAATAACTAGTATTGGATATAAATTTGCATAATCTATCAACTGATGGGTTTAAAATTTAAAGGACCATAAATACAAGAATGTAAGATAAAGCTCTGAAAATCCCAATTCAACATACAATTCTTGGGACAATTGATTGAAGACAAGAGTTTGAAGAGACACCAACAAACAAAACAAGACTTTGACTCAACTTGCAATAGTATTGGATGAGTAGGAGCACAATTCACAATCTAAATTTCTTGACAACAGAAGAAGCACATCAATTTTGAAATATCATCTTCCATGGAGTCAACCTGTCTTATACTTTGTTATTCTTTAAAAATCCCATGAATAGATTAGATCAGGAAAAATCAACTACTTGTGCTGTTCCAACAGAAAGAAATAGATAATTCTATCAAACCACAAAAGCCATTCTGCTATTGCAAAAGATATTCCTTTACACATTTGATGTTTATACAAACCAAGTGCTCGGCAATCAATTTTATGAGCTTTTTGCTTAATATACAAATGTCTTCTGAAAACATTTTTTTGCCAATCAACAACTTTAAGCAATAGAAGAGACATGAACACTCAACATGACCTTTTTAACAAAGGTTTTTCAAGATGTGCATTATGATACTTTAACCCATAACATATTTACCAGACTTCAATTACCTATAGACCACACAAGTATCACAGAATAGAAAGATGAAAGAAGTTATTGACAACAAAGAAATAAGAGAGTGCCAAGTGATATAAAGCAAGAAGTATAATAGTTGTGCATCTAATGCATATATAAATAATATTCATATATTCATCTTATACCAATGACGAAACAGTTGTATGTTTGTAACAGAAATTTAAAAAAAAAAAATAGATTTAAGATATATACAATGCGTTTACCTGCTAGTAGATGGACTTAGATCATCTAAATCAAGTAAAATGTCCCAAAGAAGCATGACTATGGAATGCAATGTTTGACCCTTTAGAGAGACAATGGCAGCTGCAGTTGGTATCAATGCATCGGCCGCAACAGCCCGAACGTCATCATCAGGGTCCTCCAATCCAGCTTTACAAGCAGGAAGGATGCAGCCAAGTAATTCAGGGAGCATCTCCTAATATAAATGCCAAGAAAAAATTAAGGCGCCGAAACTCCAACTCTGGGAACTTAAGAGAACATATACACAAACAAACAAACAAACCTTGTTGCTTAAAATTTAATAACATTGATATCTTTCAAGCCATTTCATTGTGTTCTACTCTACTAAACCTTGGTGACAGAAATACAAACTGCAACTTTCATTCTTATTCATAGGATGTGATATTCTTCCTCTTTGCTTGAATGTTTATACCTCAGTTTCCAAGCCACATTTGATCTCAAGTCATTAGATCACTATAAGCTACCGTTTATAAAGGCAAATCCCCTGCATTACTATATATTTTTGTTTTTAACACTTACTTGTTCGTTTCCCATAGATCCCATAAATCACAATCTTCCTATTTTTATTTTTCAGGAAGAATATTGACCAATATAAGTTAGTTAACCCGACCACTCACAAAAACTGAAAGCTAAAAGCACAATCAGTATGAAATTATGAATGCATAATTCAGCTGATCTCTATGATTATCAAAAAGTATCCAATATTTTTTAAAGTTTGCAATCGATATTTCATAATGCCAAATTTGATACCTGTCGCACAGCAACCAAATACTTGATACCTAGAAGGCTTCCATGGCGAATTTCCCATTCTGGTCTACGCTGAACAAAGAGGAATAGCAAAGGAATAAAAATCACTATGGAAAAGCAAATAAACAACCACCACAACATTGGAAAACTAGTAAAAGTTAAAAGCTTGTTCCTGAATATATCTACCTGCATTTGAAGAAGAATATTAAGTGTTTCGCGAATCAAAGAAGAACTCATATACTTAAAAGCTGCACCCAATGCCTGAGCACAAGTTTCTCGCACAGGAGAAACAACCTGGTCAGAAACGTAATCCCCAAACCTGCAGAGGAAAAATACATCTTTTGTAAAATTATGAGGGGGAGGGACATGACTTAAAAGAATAGAAACACAAATTCAAAAATATTTTAAAGTAGCATCATAGAGTTCAGGAACAGCGATAGCGGATCTTGTTCTCAATGGAGTAATGAACATCAAAGATCAAAGAAGACTCTTGCAGCCAGCCAGAAACTGAAATCTTACCTGTCTAATGATAATATGCATAAGAAACGTATAGCACAATCTTGGAGAAATTCGTTATTTTTAATCCAAGAGTGACGAGCAAGCTTGACCAAGTTCATCAGTTCACAATTTTCAGAAAGGTTGTTCAGCAGATTTGCCTTTGTAGCTGAACCTTTGTCCTCTTCACAGCAAGCATTTTGTTCCACTACATTGGAAGCTTCGTCATACGAAGTAGACATATCACGAAAAGCTACAGGCTCCAACTTAGTATGATTAACATCAATTTGGCCATTAACTTGTCCACCAGGCACGTTCAATATACTGTTTTCAACTACAACACCAATGTTTGAGTCACCAAAAATATCAGTAGAAGGCAGCGTATCCAAAGAAAGATTAGATACATCTTCCAATTTAACCCTTTTTGAATGTGGCTCTAACTCATCTGCTAAAACATGCATATTCAAATCAATTTCTCTTTCCCTTTTTACAGAACTTAAGTAATCTAAATCTTTTATTTTATCTAGAGCATCATTTGAACTCAAGTCAGGCATAAAAATCCCAGCAGAGCCACCATGATGTGTTAGAATCTCTCTCAAGGCCATCATACTACCATGACGAACCTCCCACACTGCCATGAACAGGAAAGAAATTATTATCACGTATTCAAATATGACTAAAGAATCCAAAAGAACATAAAAAATGGAAAAAAACTTACCAGGGTCAAACATATCAAGCATAAGCTGTTCAACAAATCCACGGAAAGGCCACTTGCCATCTCCATCATGCTCAACACTGTCATCATCAGCATCTGCCTGTTTAAAATTAAAAAATTCAAATGGTTGGTAACCGATAAGAATAAACATAAAAAATCATGCTTGGGGAAATCCTATACAAAGGAATATATCATAACTGACATTGCCTCAGTCCTGGTATGCTACATCATTTTTAACTCGCATATTTTGTTGAATTTACAGGAAAAAAAGTTAAATCATTTTCCAACATAACCCCCAAACCAAATAAAGAGAGCTAGATTATGGTGACCATGGAGAGATAAGTTCTTAACAAGTATGCCTTTAACAACAAACTTAATGACAACACGATAGAACACAAAGAAGAAAACTCTTGACCAATAAACAATCCATATGAAAAAAGTTAAAAAAAGAAACATTACATGACATCAAGAAAAAAGAAACAAAAAGAAGTATCAAAGGAGAAATACAATCAATGATCTCGAAGAAAATATACAATGCAGCTGGGAAATTTTCTATAAACTGCTACCAGCTGAAGGATGAGAAAAATAAATATCAAAGTACCTTAATGGAACTAAATGGATCCTGATTTGAAGCATTTGGGGTTGTACACTGTGCAGCTTCAGTGTCCCCGTCCTCAGGCCAACCTTTTACTTGATCTTTTGAATTTATTTTTGCTTTCCGCTTTAATAGGTTCAGTTCCCTTGCACTTGGTCGTCTAGACGAAACGTTGGGAACCATACTGGCAACAAATTGTTGGATATTGTGAGCAGATGAGACCGTGTAATATCTACGATCCAACCCATTTCCTTGGGAATGCAATTTGTGGACAACAAGATCTTCGTCTTTGATCACATCACCGACATCCATAAATTGTTCACATACATCCAGACCTGTCAGCAGAATTCAAATAAATTGTAAGGAATATAAACAATTGCAAACAGAGCTAAAACTTACAACAACAAACAGCAAGTAGAATTCAACTAATACAGAAGATTCAAAAATACGAAAAATAAAATGAATGCACAATAAACAGAATACCTAGCCGACGTCGCAGGTTTTGTTTCTGCCGAGCCAATCGCTCCTTTGGATTCTTGGAATTATCATTTGCAATATCATACTCCTGGATCAGAAACATACATGAGAGAAGATACAAATGCATAGAAATTAAAAATATTGAAAATAGACACATCAAGTAGACATGCACAAGCAGAAGAAAAAGAAACGTTGTGTACAACTAAGGCATACCAGTCCTCCTGATGCTAATAGAGCACCGAACTCCAAAACTTTGTTGATATCAAAGCTGATTCACGGAGAAAATCCAAGAAAAAACAAATGAGTATGTCATGGTACTACTTATGTATTAAAGTAGTAGCTGAACTTCATTAATCATGAAGATACCAAAATACAGACATTCAAACAAAACAACAGTTCCAAAAGAGAGCAAGAGCTCAGAAGCATAAAACAAACAGAAGAAAAAAATAAACACAAAAAACCTTCTAAATGAACTGCTTGAAATAATCTTCAACTGAGAATATGGCCATGCTACTAAATCATCAACACTGCCTGAAATCCCACTCTCCGACATCTTCGCTTCAATGCAAGCAGATAATTCATTTACTGACATGTGCTTAACATTCTGAGCAATAGCCCCAATAGCATGCGCAGCAGCAACTCTAGTATCCCAGCTTTTACTTCGAAGATACTGAGAAACCTGTTTTCCCAGGAACAATAGCATTTTGACTTGAGAAAAACAACCAAATTAACAAAAGAACGGCAAAGGAAACACATATATGCTTGCTGTGGGTGTATATAATAACACTAACAATCAAATCTAGACAAACTTTATTATTTACTTCATTGAACATCTAACTATTGAACATCTAACTATTCTTAACGTTGTTAGATTTCAAATTTGCATGAAATCACAAGTGTTCTCCATGGTAATTTAATGCCACTTTCCCCCACCACAATCATATTAATAGACAAAATAAACATTCATCAAAGATTCAACGACAATTATTTAACAAGGCACGTTCTATCCCACATAATTAGTTTAAGCCACCTCTCTCAAACCTGAACAGATGAAAATAACAGTGCATAACTCTAGCAAGCTTATAAAATGCAAAACATTCCATTTTCTCCCAGATTTTTCCAGCCAAGCTCTTGAAGAGCAAGCAAAAAAAAATTTTCTTTCATACTAGTGCTGACTCCAATAATCCAACAGATTTCCATCAATTTTGCACCATAGGGTAACTTACCCAAGAATCATGTCAAATCAACTTAACAGTCATCCCTCCTTTGTAGTTTCTATAATAGACAACAAACTGGTATTTCACATATTCTACATTAACCAACCGAATAAAAGAATTCAAAATCGTCTCCATATGCATTCTAATCAAACTTTCCAAAATAGAAGCAATAATAAAATGAAACAGTAATGCAATGAAGCCATAACACCAACAAACACAAAACACCAAATGCTTTCCCATTCCCCTTTACATTTGATGCATATTCTTCCCAAATTGATCCTTTAAACCAATAAATATGTTCTCACATTGAAAAAAATGAAAAAAAATTAACTTTCAAAAAGAATATATTCACCACCAAAAGACCCCCAAATCAATTTTCAAAAATTCAATAAGCATTTTTCATGTAAAAGAACTAGCATTTCAGAAATGCAATAGACAACACAAAACCACCGTCAAATGTCCAACTTATCCAAAAATTACATATAATTCGCATATAGTTCAATTGTAGTTATCAATTTCCAGTAAATTGTCCTCAACTTTGTATTTATTCCAATTTGTAGTATTTTCGAATCATTTACATATAATTCACCGTAATAGTTAAACAACTCCAATACAGCAGAAAATTCAACATCCTCGATTAAATTTTTTCTTAACGCATTAATCACACCTTCAAAAGAACCCCTAAAATTAGGAATTGAATTCGAATACTACATAAGGAAAGTATATTTAAAATTAATCCCACACACCTTCTTTAGCAAAGAAGCCAAATCCTGTGGATGCGATTTCGCAATATCCCCAATCTGCCTCGCCGCAGTGAATCTTGTAGTCTGTGTTGAGCCAGCTGAAAAAAAAAGAGCGAAAAAAATACTGAGTCAAAGAAACAACTATTCCAAAACCGAATCAGATCCAGTAATGCCAAACCAGAACAAATCAAAACAACGCCACAAAACAAAACAGAAAGAATATAAAGAAAGCATACTGTCTAATAGAGTAAGCAAGCGATTGAGTCGAGAGGATTGCTGGTGAGCCATAACAAGGAGAAAACAAGAGAGAAAGGAGCGAAACGGCGTCGTTTATCATTCAGTAGCAAGCGCCAGTCACTCTCTGCAATACAAAAATGTAATTTCAGAAACAAAATATAATCAAATGATTAGTAAAAGGAAAGAGAGTGAAATGATAGAAAAGAAGGATACCGGTGGAGTGAGAAATTAGTGTGATGGGTTAGTAGGGAAAAAGGATTAGGTTTGTGGTGGCGTTGAGGGAGGGAAACGGGGCGAAACGGAGGGGATGACGATGCTTTCTTTGTTTTTTTTACTTTGTTTTATTATTATTATTATATCAGTGTTTTTGGTATATATATAAATGGAGAAATAGAAATTAGGTCTGTACTTTTCGGTTTTTCCAGGAAAATTGAACACATTTCAATAGGTATCTCATTTGTAATTGCTGAGTTTTTATATTGAAAATAGACAAAATGACAAAAAATGAACTTAAAAAAAAACAAAAAAATGGGTCTCTAACAAGAACTTGATTTTAAAGATTAACTACTAATAATGCATGCGGATTTCCGTGGGTAAATTATTATATTGTTGGTGGTAAAAGGTCCATCTATTACCAAATGAGTTATATGGCATTAAGAATTTGTTTGCTAATAAAATTAAAAATTAAGTGCTGAAAAATTAAGTGTTAAATGTTTAATTTGTTGATACAACTTATTTATAACTAAAAATTAAATGTTGAATACAATTAGATGTTTGATAAATTTAACTAATAAACCATTCAATCATTATTTAAATATCGTGTGAAAATCTTCAAAATTAATAAAAATATAAAATAATAATTTATAAAAATGTTAAATATTTGACAAATATCATAAGCTAATATGATCACGTAAATTGATTATAAAATTTTGATCAGCTTAAGTATGTATCCCTCTTGCGAATTAAAAGAAAAAAATCGGAAAATCATTGTCTTTGAGGGGAGACATTGTAATGCCTAAAATTCATTTACTATTAATTCTAATTAAATAAAATCTGTATACGTTTTTTGTATTTTAAAGCAAATAGTCCAATAAAGGTAGCCCTAGCATGCGATTGTTATACAAATAAAAATAACAGTAATACAATGCGTAAGCTCAATGCTAAATAAATGTTTTAGATAGACTTTGTAAAGTAAAATGCATCCTTTAAAATGAATATTTAAAAATCCTATAAGTTTACAATTTAATTTTCCAAATATGCACCGCGACCTCGCTTGTGGAAGCCCTCTTAATCCTACATGCATAAATCAATCATACAAAAACAAACATGAGTATTAAAACTCAACAAGTGAATATCTATCATATACTCATCTAGCCACATAGAGCCTAAGAAACTCGTTCGTTAAATTATCACACTCGATCATTTAGTTATACTTTGCCTCTATTTTTATGAATTATTTTATAAAATCCCAGTCTAACGAATCTTGTTACTCGTTTTACTTCATCATTTTAAAATGTAAATTTTTCATTTATTTAGGGCTAGAATGATAACGTATGTTATTTGGGGGTAACACCCGTTATCGACCCTCTTTATATTAACTTAAGACATGTTAAACAACTTCACAGTACGTGTTAACAGGAAAGAAGCAACATATGTTAATCTTGATGATGTATGCTACTGAGAAACCTAGGTTAACGTACGTTATTCTTATGGATAACGTACGTTGAGCTTAGCATAGATTCACAACAAACACCACACATAAGTTAAACCACGTTAGAGGGGTTATAAAGCCCTGTTAAGCTGTCTAACGTACATTATAACCCAGGTAACAAACGTTAGTGAGCATTCAGTATCCCTTTGTAAACATAAGTTTCCCATACTTGGCACATTTCCAACACATACTCAAGGTCTAGCATGACACTCTCATCGCAATTGTTCACTGAATGCTCAAGGTCTAGCAACAATCAAGGTTGGGTTTTATTATCCATTACATTTATGGGTGGGCGTTCGGTCAGTTCGGTTTAATCCAAACCGAAATTCAAATAAACCGAATAAACCGAAGTGTTTGTGCAAACCGAATAAACCGAACCGAATTTTAGTTCGGTTTTAACCGAACCGAAGTGGTCGGTTTTTTTGGTTTTTTCGGTTTAACCTAAATATTTTCGCTTTGTTTATTTTCTGAATTTCTTTTACTTATTTTGAAGTATTTAGTTGTCTTTTTTTTATTTAATTGTAACTTACCTATTTCATTTTAAGTTTAGATTAATATTGAACTAAAATTTAAATAAAAATCTTAATTAATAATTCAAATTAAATAAATTAATATGTTTAAAATATATATTGTTTATTATTTTTTCCTAAAATTTCGGTTTATTCGGTTTGTTCAGTTTATTCGGTTTTCAAAAATTAAACTGAAACCGAACCGAACAAACCAAAGAAACCGACTAATAAAACCGAATAAACCAAATAAACCAAACGAACCGAACCGAACAAACCAAATTCACTTCAGTTCGGTTTGGTTAAACGGTTCGGTTCGGTTATGCTCACCCCTAATTACATTGCTCACTGAATATTCAAGGTTTAGCATTGTAATTTGCATCGAGCTCACCGATTACTTAAGGTCTAGCCTCGCCCACCGAACAATCAAAGTCGAGGCGTATTTACTGACACAATGCTCACCAAATGTTTAAGGTCTGCATTGTGTGCTTCATCAATCTCATATCATTATCTCATATGAACTAAATAAATGTGTGTCAATATGTAATAAGCCATTATAAACAATCATCTCACACCCAAAAATCATAATCTACACATAATCACACCATGCATCTTCAATTAATATACATAACATTCAACTCATATAAATCACACCATTACACATTATCATACAGAATAATACCACAATAAAACAATAATCACAATTTCATCAAACATCATGCTAGGACTCTAGTCATATACATAAAATCATATATCATGTATATAAGTCAAATTATACAAATTCCACACATTACATACACTTACACACTATCCCATATGCACAAAAAACATGTATGTCATTATGTGAGACTCTATAATCAATTAAAAGTCAACTCATATTCAAATCATCATATTCAATATGCATATCTCGTCATTCATCCACAATCAACATCCATAACATTCAATTTATACAAATCACACTATCACTTTTTTTCCATACAAAGGTCATATCACACTTAACATAATTTCACGACCTCAATGGACACCACACTTGGACTCAAACCACGTATACAAAATCATTCATCACGCTTACAAGTCACATACACACATTATTAAGCCAAATATGTTTAACCATGCACAAGGAATTAATGGGTAGTTAAGTGATGAGGTACACACTTACCTCGAAATCTGTGTTAAGTGTGCCTTTCTGGCAATGCTCCATCTCTGTTCTGTTTTTTATCCATATCCAAAAAGTGTTTCGACATCAGATTCACCACCAACCATCACTGTAACTCCTTTTCATCCAGCTCCGTTGTCGAAAATTTATAAAGAAGTCATGACACTTTTTTTAGATGAGGCAATAGTGTAAATCCTTAAAAAGGGTGATTGTCAAGGAAACAAACATGAGAGGAGAGGGAGAGGGAGATGACAAGTTAAGAGGGAAGAGATGTATGGGTGGTTCTTGACGACTGGGATTTAACGAAGAGGAAATGAATGGAGAGAAGGGTTGTCGGTTTTTAGGAAAGAAAGGAAGGATGAAGAGAAAAGAGAGGTGCATCAAAAAGATAAGGAAAACAAGGAAGAAGGAGGAAGGGGGTTAACAACTCGAATAAGAGAGGAAGAGGGAAGAGAATATTGGATTTTGTTTTTCGATTAGGAAAAAAAGGAAAGTAATAAACGTGTATGTGTTAAATGACTAAAGGATCTTGTATCCAATTTTTAATTATCTTTAATATATTTGTTTGTTTATCTATTATTTTTTACAATTCTAGTTTTCTTATATACAAACTTTTATTGTTCCAATCTCAGCTATTTATTTATTTTCTTAATTTAAATATTTTTTTATGTTTGTACGAATATTCACTTCTTCAAATTTTAGTATTTTATTTCATTTCTAAATGTTGAAAATTTTAAAGCATTGCAAACATAATCTTCTCAAAATTCTTTGAAGAATATATCTATGATGATTGTTTTTCAAGTAATTATGTATTGTTGCACAAGCCACGATAATATGTCTTCAAATTGCAAATGAATATGGAGGCATCATCTTCAATATTTGAAATCGTGATTTCAAAATGCTAAAAGCTCACTAAATGACACTTCTTAATTTCGCATGTGCATGGTTGAATTTTTGTTCTTTTATCCTTGGACGACCACTTGTTATAAAATCTTATAACCAATCCTGAATATTTCTATAAGGTGTCATAAAATCTCTAGTATGCACGTATACAACATCACAAAGGTAATATTTATCTATAGTGAATTATACGTTAGAATTTCAAACAAAAATAATTTTATAAAAAATAAACCATAATGACATACCATTTGCTAGAAATAAAAAAGTATTTGATGGATCACACATTGTTTCTGTTAATGCTCTTGAGTCATGTGCCACACCTTCCCATCCAACCCATAAACATATAAATAATAAATCAAATAGCAATCTCCTTTTCTTCTACATCTAATAAGAGTTCCATTAAGTGCACTTATAACACCTTGTAAAAAATAAAGTAGGAATTCATGTAAATTAGTATAACTTTTTAATTTCATAAGAAAACATACTAGTTCTCACTAGCTTGAAATACTTAGCAAAATTGTTGATTATGTTGAATTGCACTTAAATTTTGTTGACTTATTGAAGGAACAATCATTTCTCTAGCAAACTTTAATATTGCATCAAAAATCTCACGAAAATAAAAATGTATTATGTATGTGACATTGTTTGTTAGTGGTTCTCATTGATATATTTTGACTTAAAATAAGTAGAATATTGCCACTTTTTTCTATTTTTACATAACGACTTATTTCAACCATTCTAGTTATTTGAAATGTCGACCCAAATTCAAAAATGCTTTTTTTCTCATTCTTAGCATTTCAATACAATGTGTAGGATTCCATGAAGAATCTCTAGCACGCGTGCTTCTCTTGAAAGAATAAAATTTGTATCTAATTTCTCTTTTCTATGCATCATTTTGAATTTCTTCATAAGTAGTAAAACAACAATCTTCAATTTTTTTGATTGTTAGTCAACATGATCTATATATTAATAAAACAAAATATTAATTATAAAAGATAAAACTAAAAATTTTATAAAAATATTAATCAAATATTCATAACCAAAAATAATTATAAACTATAAAACTGAAAATTTTATAAAAATATTAATCAAATATTCATAACCAAAAATCCTATCAAAGTAATAACTAAACTGAATCTTAACTTCTAAACTCATGAACTAAACAAAATCAAAGCAATCCTATTTTTTTCTCAATCATTTGTATCCAGCTAATTCTAACTTGCTTTGGCTTTTCAGTAAGCACAAATTGTTTGTGTAAGCCCTAGCCCAATATATTATTTGTAACTTTTATTATTGAGTAATAAAATTATGAGACATTATTTTATCATTTCATGTATTAACTTGTGGTATGTGTTTGATAAAATATGTGAACCCCAATTCCTTTTAAATCCATTTTTAATATAATACGATTTTGGGACCATAATTTTTTTTCTTTTAAAACATTTTAAAACTACATAAATCAAAACATTTAAAATAAAATAAATACATATATATATATATATGACAAAATTGTAGCATATGCATTACATCAAAACCAAATCCAATACACTGAAAATCGAATACGCAGAAACAATGGTTTTTGGTTTAAAAAGGATTGCTATACGGCCTTATATAAGACTATACAAAATCCAAAATGTGCAAAAGCCAAAATGTGTTAGGAGCCGACCTAACCCGTCCGTATCACACGCCGTGCTCCGCTCCAAAATCAAATCCCAGCAGCTACTGACGATCTGCACAGAATCCAGCAATGACAGGTGAGTATATTTTATATACTCAGTAAGCTTTCCTTTAATGTCTCTACATGCTGGGATGCAGGGGAGAATTCGGTCATTCCGGCCTTAATTCCCCCTCAAACCATAAATGGCACCCTAAAGCCATTCTACAACAACACTCATAGTCCATAATTCAATTCGAATTTTAACTCATCCACTTTAGATGCTCACCCGCTAAGAAACAACATTTTTACTCGTTAGAATACTTTAGTCAGGTAT
>CANYCX010139121.1:0-14609 GCA_948193385.1 Breynia disticha f. nivosa
AAATACCCCTACTCACATACTTTTATTAATTTCTACCCAATGGTCTTACTTCTTTAATTTTTTGTAAATTTTTGTACCTACAAAAAATTGTATATTTATTTATTTAAATTAAATTAAAAATATTCTTAATTTAAATAAATCCTCAAACAAAAAAAATGATTTCTTTTAATATTCCCCATCTTAATTTAAATTTTAAAATTTTTGGGGCATTAGATTTACTGAATATCTTTTTTTACATAAATGTTGAATTTTGAGTAAATCATGCATATAATTCAGTAAAGCGTACTTTTATGTAATTTTTAGTAATTTTACTAAAAATAAGATTGAATTACTTAATAGTTGTGACTATTACTGAATTACAATATTTTAAAAAATATATGTACTATAATGAGTAATTTAATATTTTACGAAATGATTAAGTTAATTTATTAAAATGCATATTTTTTTACTAAATATTATTTTTATATGAAAATATTGTCTTTTTAATAAATTGTGCATGTAATTCAATAAAAAAAGGCTTTTACATAATAATTAGTTGTTTTACTAAAAATAAGGTTAGATTACTTAATATATATATACATATGATTGTTGCTTAACTATGATATTTTTAGCAATATATATATTATAATATGTAATTTTATATTTTACAGTATGATTAAGTAGATTTACTAAAAATGCAATTTTTAACTGAACATTTCTTTTTTACGTAACTATTGATTTTTTGAGTAAATCATGCATGTAATAATTAGAATAATTGAAACCTTAATCTCAATATTGTAGTCGATTAATTATGTCAAAATTTTAAATAATGAAAACTTTAACCTCACATAATTCTACGATTTATTTTAAATCTTTATTCATCAAAATAAACTTTTTGAATCTCTATTTTTTTTATTCAAATATTAATTTCAGTTTCGTATCTTATTTTAATGGTATTAGAATCAACTTTTGATTAAGTCAGACTAGGTGGAATTTACCAGAGCTTTCACAAGATAAGTGTATAGCTAATTTTCTAAGTTCCATCTTAATATCTTTAGTAGTTAGGCCACGAGTTGACTAAAGTACAAGTTAATTCGGTTTTGCGAGCGTTTTTTTCAATAAGTTAATCTTACTGCTTAAATGGTATGCAACTTCTATTAATTGTGTTGTTTGAACTTAGTCTTCAATCACATCATTTCTATTAATTCGTTTCAAAGTTCTACTTACAATAGAAAAGAACTTGTTTTTCATAGGTTGAAAGATCAATTAATGAAATCTTCTCTAGTATATCAAATTAGCAATCTGTAACGCCTTAAAATTTTGATTTAATTTAAATTTTTAAATAAAAATATGGAAAATGAGAATAATTTTTTTTGCGTTTACAATTTAAGAAATGAAGTGAGTGGGAAAATTCGGATTACAAAATGAATAGTGAACTAAAAACCCACAAGGGCATAATCGTCCAAATCAATTAACTATAAACTTTAGTTTTATCATTCCCTCACCACACACATACACACATGTTTTCTTTACTCCATCTTCCTTCCATAGTTCAAAACCCTTACCACCAGCATTCCTCATGAAACCCTACCATTCGGGAGTTCTGAAATTGGTTGGTGAGCGAATTTTGGTAAGCACTTATCATCTTTTGTTGTAAATTCCGTTTTTCTTGCTAACCCTAGTTTTTCGACCACAAATCTCTTTCGTTTGAGCTCTGATTTGAGCAAATGATAGCTCGTTGAAATGCTTAACATGTATACTACCTAATAGTAACCATATTTGGTGTTAAATCATGATTTAGGGACTCAAAATCGTTTAAAGAAGTGGAACCCTACAAAGTGACAAGTTTGAGGTTCTTTGACCGGAGTTTGTTTCTATGTTTCGTTGCTTAGGTAAGCTTCTTTAGAGTCTATTGATGGTGTTTTAAGTGTCAATAACCTAATATAACTTGAATAGTGTAAATCATTCTTTTCATTTTATATGTTTTCATGAATGCTAGATTAATATGAATTCATAATTTGTATAATAGGGAATCAGAATCACGGTGAGGGAGGTTCCTAACCAAGCTGTTAGGCGATTCTTGTAAGGTAAGTAACACGAATGCAACTTATCCCTAGATTTGTATGTTTTGAAGGTGAAATGATTGATTGATTATTAAATAAATGTGTTGATCATGAATGATGATTGTATGATTGATTCCATGAATGAGTGTACTTGATCACATTAGTTATGATGAGAATGATTGTCGATTGTGTAGCTTGCTGAGGGTGGTTGATGGATGATTGTTGTTGCTTATATGGTTGCTTGTGATATATATAAGGTGTTGATTATGCTTGTTGCTTATATGGTTGCTTGTGATATGGTTGAGTATGGTTATGGTGTTGGTTGAAGAGGGAATGAATTTGATGAATGCTAGTGTGCTTATGCTCGTTGACTATGATTAATGAATTAGGGGTTGTGTTGAGATTGCTAGTGGATTGAACTTAACATTGAATGAAAACATGGCATGAGTGTAACATCCTAAAAATACGATAAAAATAAAAATAATACGTAAAAATACGTAAAAATGAGTATAAATGTTTCGCGTTAATGTAAATAAATATTTGTTAAGAAATAAATAACGGGGAGATTAAGACAATGTTATTTAGATTATGAATTTCGAGAAATTTGAAATTGGAAAATTATTTGGAGTCGTGGTAAAATAAATTACGAAGCAAAGTAGACCCAATACGACTTCAAAATTTAAAACTCCACTTTGTATCCCACTCATCCGACCAACTTTCCATGTTTTGCTCCTTTCTTGTCTTCTTCACTCTCCTCACTCATATCTCTCTCCTTTCTCTCTTCCTCTCTTACGATTCCTCTTCCTCTCCTTTCCAATTTCCTTTTCAAACTTCAAACCATCATCTCTTGGAAAAATCTGGAGTTTTGGAAGCTTCAGAATCCATTTAAGAACTTAAATTTGGGTAAGTTTTCTTGAAGTTTATGTTAAATCCCGTATGGTTTTATATCCTAATTTCAAAGTGTCATAATTCTTGGAATTTAGCTCCGATTTTGATGAAATTGGATAGCTTAGGATGTGTACTAAACATTGGTACCAATTTTTTGAGTTAATTCTTGGATTAAGTTCATGAAAATTGTATTTTAAGTTGGATGGTTAAAAGTGACGGGATTTGATTTATTGATGTTAGTTTGTTTTTTAGTAAAGTTGCTTAAGTAAGGTTCTTTGGGTTATGAGGAGATGATATTTATGGTTAATTTTATTAGGTAATGAATAAGGTGCGAGTGTGGATTTATCTTAGAATGATGCTAAGAGTTTTGGAGTTGGAAATGAGGTATAAATGTGTAGACATTGTGTTGGAAGTTGGGAGAGGAAAAATAAATAAGCAAGTTCACTTGAATAAAGCCTTACAAATGGTAATTAATAAAGAAGAATGAATAATATGAAGAGGTTGATGGAAAAGAGAATATATAAAAATTTAAGAACATCATTTAATTAATGTTAAGAATTATTAATGTGCATATATGTAATGAATATATTGTTTAATTATTAATAGGAGGATCAAATCAAGGTGAGGGTAGTTCTCGGACTGGAAATTAGACGAATCTTGTGAGGTAAGTAACATCGGACGCAACCATCCTTGTGTGTGATTTGGTTTTGGCATGATTGTTAAGTTGTTATGATGTTGGTAATATTGGTTAGAGAAGATTGATGTGTATATGTATTGTGAAATTTATTGCAATGTGGCATATTGACTTGATATGATGAGTTGAACATATATTTAGTGTTATCATTTTTGGAAATGATATGTTGGTTGGATTTGCTTATATGCCATATTTGAATTGGATTGTGGATAAATGGTTGATATGTTGTTGACATATATTGTACATGTTAGTCATATACTTAGGTTCTTGGTGAAAATAAGTTACATTATGGTAATAAGAATCTAAGTGAATAATAATTTGACGAGGGAGCGGTTATAACATTTTATGAAAATAGTCGGTGCAAGTGTGCATACTGTAAATGACATTTGGTGCATGTGTGCATAATGTCTTGGTGCCTAAAGCACAATATTACGGATAGTATATAAAACATACTAATTCGGGCACAGTAGATATTTGTGTACAGACGTGTATATAAATGTGTCAGGCCAATGTGGGCATAAATTTTGAGATTAATGTGTATAACCAAGCTCCCGACCAAAAAGGTCCATTTGCAAACGTCGTATAAGGCCAAAGTGGGCGTAATTTAAAGATCTAGTAAAATTTTTCAACAAGCAAATAGAGTGCATTTATGGGTCACATGATCATCATACCACATTGTTTATGTTAGTTATGCATTTTGGTATGGATATTGTGAATGTGTATGATATGTGATTTGGAAATGGTATTGATTGGAAAGTTGACATATGGTATATTGAGACATGTTTTTATTGATGCTAAGAATGTGTTATATCTATATTGAGATGTATTTGAGGATTGAATTATGATTTGAATGTTGAGTTTGTGTGAAAGGATGATAAGAAATGTTAAATAAGATGTGAATGATGTGGTTGAAAATTTGACTAAGTGTTAAATGCTGAATTTGGCCATTTTTGGAGTCAGAAGGACAACCACGAACGTGGTTGACATCAACAACGATCGTGATTATCTAGCTGAAATTCAATTTTTGAGCATAAAGTCAATCACGAACGTGATTGCCATCAATCACGAACGTGATTGATGTTCTGTCTTGCAAAATGACTCGAAGAAATCAACCACGAACGAGGTTGCCATCAACCTCGCTCGTGATTGATGTTCTTCCTTGAAAAACTGATTTTAAGAAAACACCACGAACGTGATTGTCCTCAATCACGAACGAGGTTGCCATTCTGGAAATTGAAAATTGAATGAATCGATCAATCACGAACGTGACTGTATCATCACGAACGTGACTGATTCAATCACGAACGTGATGACCTTTCTGATCAACCAAACTTGTTGAAAATAGATCATCACGAATGTGATCCATTGAACCACGATCGTGATGATCAAACCGGCCAATTTTTGTTGAGCAACCAAAGCAATCACGAACGTGATTCACAAAGAATCACGAACGTGATTGCCAATCTGTGGAAAATTCTTAAATGTATTATATTTAAAAGTATGTCATTTGATTATGTATAAACTCTACTATATACTTGGACATTTAAATGTTGAATTGAATTATTATATGTTCAAGGATTTGTACATGTACATATGAATGTTAACAATAAGAATTAAATGGATATGTTCTTCGTTGTTCACTTGTCTTTGTTGTATAAATATATATGTTGAATGGAAACAGATGGTTGTCCTTTTAGGAAGTGTTACTTATTGAGTTTTCGTAACTCACGGAAATTTTAAAACCCTGCCTCGTCCGGGCAGATTTCGTAGGTAAAATTTTGGTTTGAAAGATGAGCAGTATTGGATACTTTGACTCGCGTTACGGACTAAAGAATAAGGTGGGCGATGCATGGGAGATTTTTCTCTCTCTTATTGTTCTTGTATATTTCGGATAAATGTGTTTGAATTTTTATTAAAAAGGGGTTAATTTTGTGATAGGATTTGATTAAATTCTTTTCCTATACAACCCTTAAATAAATTTTGTAAATATATGTTTTGATTATGAAGTATGAATGTATGTAATTTCCATATAAATGTTTTATTGTATATTTATATTTTCGAAAACTATTTTTCTAAACTTTGATGTTCAATATTTAATTGTTATCTTAGAATAAAATAAAATAAATACCTAAGGTAATAATTAAATTTTGGGCGTCACAATGAGTGTATGGAAAATGCAGATTTGATGTTGCATGGTTTATAAATATAGCATGCATGTGTATGAGGCTCATAAGGAGCAAGTTGAAATGAAATAATGGCTTATAGTAAGCATAAATTGAGGGAGCGGTTATGGCTCTTGGGAGCGTAATTACGGTTAGTATATATCACATACTATACCGTGGCACAGTGGAAAAGATTCGGTACACAGAAAAGTGTCCGGGCGTGCCAGGCCAAGTAAGGGAAAAATTAAGGCCAAGTAAGGGCAAAAAATCTATGGATCCATAGTCCTTTATAACCGATACTCCTGGCCGATGAAGCCCGTTTGCAAACGTCAATAATAATGCCAAGAAAGGGCGTAGATTTAAATTAAAGTCTGGGATCATGAGTGATCACATTAATAGATGCATTAAGGGTCTTGCATTCGCATTCATTATGACGCATCTATTGTGACTACATGAGTATGTGCTTGAACGACTAGATTGGTTGCTTGAATGAAGGAATTGATACCATGAGTGGCAGATTATGAGAAAGTTTGTTATGCCTTAAAAATTATCATATGAGTTGTGAATTGATTGTAAGCATGTGATGCGGAGTTATGTGGGTGATTTTGTGAATTTGCAACAATATGAACTATATATGTTTTGTGTAGGTGATAATGTGAATTGTGAATGAGACGTGAGTTGAGTTAAGTAAGCTTGATTGTATGTGAATGTTGGGTATTGAGATGTTGAATGAATGTTGCAAGTTTTGTGTTTGTTTTCTCCCAGCAGATTAGTGTACTATGAGTGCTCGTAGTTAAGTATGCGTGTTTGCTGTGACAACGTGTACTTAACTACCACTGCGCATCTATTTGTACTCAAACTATGCAGTGTGGTAGTGACAACGCGTAGTTATCTACCACCACGTGTAGTCAATTGTAACCTCGTGTAGTAATCTAATTTCAGCAAGTTTAGTGGTTGCATATGACTTTGAAAACTTGTATAGTTAATAAGAAGGACATATGAAGTGGATGAGTGAATTTTTTTGAGTGTTTGATTACAATTTGATTAATGGATGATGTAACATGAAATAAATGGAGATTTTGTATTTATTATGAATTGAAATGAAAGTGAATAAAATGAAATAGGGATGATTGTCCATTTCGGTAAGTGTTGCTTATTGAGTTTCACAACTCATTGCATTTTATGCCTGGCGTGTGGGCAGGGACTTGAGAGGATATTTTGGACGCGAAGGTGTAAAGCTTTTTGGTACTGCAACTCAGATAGAAAGATTGAAGAATCGATGTGGATTGTGAACTAGGATGAATTGATCACATCATACAAACCTTTGTATAGGCATATGTGATAGTGCATACATTCTTTTGTTAGGTTATCATTGAAATGGAATCATTTCGGTTCCTTTTCATTAATAACCCTATGTATTTTGTACACCTCAATCTTCTTAGAGCATGTTTCTTCGCAAACTATGTATAAGTTTACCTAAGGTAATGAAATGTAAATTTTTATAACGTCTTTGAAAATTGTCATTATTTTCCAACCCATGACTTCCAGGTTCAAGTACCACTTAATAAAATAAGATAATGCATGTATGAATGAAAGTGGTAGTCGAATTTGGGCGTCACATTTAGTGATATCAGAGCCTTGGTTGTTAAAAACCCTCGGTTCCTAATGTTATGGGTCTTAAGACATGTATTATTCTGATTTTTTTTAAAACAAGTTTTCATTGCATGCATGTGAGATTTTTTATAGTGCATTATCTTTTCATGTTTTCTAAATGGGAGTCCTTTTTCCATTTTCATGATTTAGAATGGAGGAGGGACAAGGAGATAGTGCACATGAAGCCACCGGTTCTTTCGAGTCGGTCCAGGGGAATGCTAACATCCCCAATGCAAGTGAATAAGCACCATCCAACCCTCAGGCACAAGCTCAGCCTCAGACTGTCCAACAACTCCTAGGTCAATCGTGAGGGAGCAATTACCTCGAGCTTAGAGGTTAGAAATTGATCAGAATTATGAGCAAATCCGAAAGTTAGAAGGAAAGACTTTCTCTAGCACCACTGATCCCTCTGTTGCTGAAGATTGAAGGACCAGAATTGGTACAGCAAACGGTGGAAAAGGTTCAAGTGATCAAGAAATGTATTAAGGCTGCCCAAGATCGACAGAAGAGTTATACAGATAAACATCGACGGGATGAGGTAGGTGAGAAAGTTTTCCTGAAATTGTTTCCCTAGAGGGGAGTTTTAAGATTCGAGAAGAGCGGGAAGCTAAGTCCTAGGTTTATTGGCCCTTATGAGATTGTGAAAAGGGTAGGTCTTTGGCTTACCAGCTTTGATTACCCGATGAACTTTCGAGATTACATAATGTTTTTCACGTGAGCATGTTGAGGCAATATAGATCGGATCTGAGACACGTGATTAAAGAACCCGAAGTGGAAATCTCTGAGGATATGACCTATAAGGAAGAACCTGTGGAAATCCTAGATCAGATGGTTTGCAAACTGCAGAACAAAGAAATTTCCATGGTAAAAGTGAAATGGAGTTTCCATTCTCAAAAAGAGGCGATCTGGGAAGTTGAAGGGGAGATGCGCATATGCTATCCTCATTTATTTTTAGATTCAGGTACAATTTCAATTTCGAGGAAGAAATTTTCTTAAGGGGGATAGAGCTGTAACACCTCAATTTTTCATTTAATTACGAGATTTAAATAAAATATTTAGGAAAATACGAGAAAAATTTTCGCAAAATGTTTAAAATAAAAATTCAGTGGAAGGAGAGAATTATAAGGTAGAGAAACTAAGAATCAGGATTAATGGACTCGAGCGGGAAAGAGGATTACGAAGGGAACAGCGGACCAGAACCAAAAAGGGCATAATTGTCCAATTTCCTTACCATTTAACAACCCTAATCTCTTCTCCTATCACTACACAGACGTTTCTCTCTTCCTTCATTCTCTCTCAACTCAAAAGCTTCATCACCATCCTCTTCCTCACAAAACCCTAGTGTTTGGGAGTTTCAAAATCAGTCGGAGACCTAGCCTCGGTAGGTTTTTTTCATTTGTTTTTGGAAATCTCGGATTTGTCGCTAACCCTAGTTTTCTGACCACATATCTAGGTCATTTGAGCGAATGATAGCTCGTTGGAAAGCTTAATAGGTATCCTACCTAGTGGTAACCATATTTTGTGTTAATTTATGGTTTAGAGGCCCAAAATCATCGAAGGGAAACACTTGCTACAAAGTGACAAAAAATAGGTTTTGTGTGACCGGGGATTTTCCATGTTTCGTCACTTAGGTAGACTTCTTTGTGGTACATTAGTACTGTTTCAAGTATCAATATCTTTGGGTAATGTATAGTGTGAGAGATGGACTTAGGACTAGGAAAATGTCTAGGGTTTGAGGGAGGAAAATTGGGAATAAAGATATTCAAGACCTAGGGGAGCGTAAAAATCATATCAACCGACCTAAATAAATGTATTAGCACAAGTAGAACATTGGTGAGAACACTAATGAAAGTTGGTATGAGAGTAGGTGAAGAATTGATGTGGGTAGGATGAACATTAATGATGTTGGGGAAACCATGAATGATGAGGAGAGAGAAAGAGAGAGGAAGCTAACTATATAACACATATGCATACAGTAATCATTAGTCTTTTCATGTTTGAATAGTTACATGCACATGGAATTGATATGAGTTCGTAATGTGTACAATAGGGAATCCGAAGAACAGTGAGGGAAGTTTCCAACCGAGCCGGTAGGCGATTCTCGAGAGGTAAGCAACACAAAATGCAACTTTCCTTGTTTGTATGTTTCTTGATGATCAAACGTTTGAGTTGAATGTGATATAATGGAATGATTATGTATAGTGATTATATGGTGGATTATGATGTGATGATTTTGTATGGAGTATATGATGTGATGATCTTGTATGGTGTATATCATATGAGGATTTTGTATGTTGCTTAGATGATTGGCTATGTTCAGTTGTGTTGTGTACTCATGGCAGAGACCATGGATAAGATGATGACTTGTGTGCTTATGTTCATTTGCTATGCTTGATGAATGGATGCGATTGTGTTAAGAATGTTTGTGGTTGAATGCATCATTGGATGTATAGCATAGCATGAGCCTATATGAATGCATGTTTTGGTTATATGGATTGAGCATATGACATTCATGCATGTTGGGCTCTTAGAGAGAAAAAATGAAGGTAAATGATGGCTTTTAGTGAGCATTGAATTGAGGGAGTGGTTATGGCACTTGGGATCGTAAATTACGGATAGTATCTATTATATACTATACCATGGCACAGTGGAAAAGATTCGGTACATTTATGTCCGATCGTGCCAGGCCATGTATGGGCAAAAATTAAGGCCAAGTAAGGGCGTTATTCAGGCCAAGTAAGGGCGTAAAAATCTATGGGTCCATAGTCTATTGTAACCAATATTCCCAGTCGACGAGGCCCGTTTGCAAACGTCAAATAATAAGGCCAATTAAGGGCGGAAATGGACAATCATGTTAAGAGATGCATTAGTTTTCATTTATGCCTTTCCATTGTGATATGCTCATTGTGAAAGAATGAATCTTGTGATTGATGCCATGAATGAATCTTGAGATTGATGCCATGATTGTTCATATAAATTTGCGAATATGTGAAATCTTTCTTTGTTGTATGATGAGTGTAAGCCCTATCTATGTTCTTTGAAGGTTTGTTAATGACTTAGGACTTATATTAAATTGTGTTAGAAATGCTATGGATTAAATGTTAGATGAAATGTGATATGTTGTCATGTGAAATTATATGATTTGGTTGCCTTGATATATATAAAAAGTGGTGATTTAATGTTTGTAGGTTGAAAGACAACATTGTGCCATGGAAGGAAGCCATAATTTGGCTAAGTCTGGTGGCAGATCACTAGTCACGAACGTGACTGTTGCCAGTCACGATCGTGACTGGCTTTCTGGTCACCAATTATGGTGCAAGAAACCAGTCACAAACGTGACTAATGCGAGTCATGATCGTGACTGCGCTTCTAGACACAAAGGGTTAGGTTTTGGGCTAGGGTTTTCAAGGGTTTTGCTAGGGTTTGACGAGTCACGAACGTTGCCCATGATAGTCACAAACGTGACTATTAATCTAACCCTTAAAATGGTGAAAATTGAGGGAGTCACGAACGTGGCTAGATCAACCATGATCGTGACTGCCCATCTGCTTGGCCGACACTTGGATTTTATTGTGTTCATGAGTGTTCATTTATGTTCATAAGTGTTCATTTATGTTGATAAGTGTTCATTTATGTTCATGAGTATTTCCTTTGTGTTCATAAGTGTTTATTTATGTTCATAAGTGTTCAAAGATGTGCAAATGTGTGATTTATGATTCTTTATATAAATTGTGTTCTTGTGTCTAAAGTTGTATGATCTTATAGTTGAATGAAGTTTGAATATTGGATTGCTATCTATATGAATGAAGATGTGAATGTATAAGATTATATTAATTAATGTAATTTTGAATGCAAATTGTATAGGAAAGTTGTCAATTTGGTAAGTGTTTCTTATTAAGTTTCACGACTCATGGTGTTTTATACCTGATGAGTGGGCAGGGATTTGAAGGGAAGAATTTTTTGACGCGAAAGTAGTCACTCTGTTGCTCCGACTCAGACTTTTTGAAGTGAAGATCCGAGGTGGGCTGTGCACTGCACTAGAGTTGATTTTCTATGTAATGATAGGGCATACATAGTGCATACTTGTATTTTATTAGGTTATTATCGAAATGGGATCACTTGAATTCCTTTTCTTTCATAACCTTAACCATTTTGTACACCTCAATCTTTTGAGAGCATGATACTTCGCAAACTTTGTATATTTTTATGAAATGTAATGCAAATATAAATTTTTATCAATTATTTCTAAATTGTCTTTATTTCAATTTCTGATTTCCAAGTTCGAGTATCACTTGGCAAATAGGGAAAGAATATATTTAATCGAAAGTGGTAGTCGAATTTGGGGGTCACAAGAAGCACACAAACTTATTTTATTTGGGATTGAGCATTGAAGTCGACTTTTTTTTTCTGTTTAAAACTTGAATTTTGGGTAAACCGAATTTGTTGGTTAAAAATTTAATTAAACCTATTATTCTATACACTCAATGTAATACACCATTACTGAAACATTTCAATGGTCAAAATTATTTCACCAAAATCTGATGGTTTAAGATGAATGCCTCATTGTGTTCCTTAAAGAAGAGTCCTCATTCTAAAATTCACCTTGTCTTAGAGTATTTCTATCAATCTTCCTAACTCACTCTCTACTTTATCAATCTTTTATTTACTCTTTAATTTATTTTAGACTCTTAATAATTTATTCTACATCCAACTCTTTAAATATTTTTCTTTTCAATTTTTTATATTGATAAAAAATTAATCCTTTCAATATTTTATATTTACATATTGATACTATTAATTCTTTCAAAGTTAATTATATAATATATTTAAATATTTTATATTTACATATTTTTTTATATTTATAAAATATTTTTTATAAATATTTATGATTATAAATTTTTAATGTATATTGAAATAAATTTTTTTAAAAAATAATATTTAGTAGATATTTTATTTATATATCTATTGAGGTTTTTATTAGTAGAAAAAATTTTACTATTTAGCAAATTATAAAATAAATTTTTAGTTATAGTCTTTTATGTTAGAAAAAATAGAGTTAGCAAAAAAAAAAAATAAGAGTCATTTGGTGACTTCTTATTTAAAAGGAGCTCCTAAATCTCACTCATTAAATTAAGCTAAAAATTTTGATAAAGTAAGGAAGGAGGTATGTTTAGAGCATTCCCAACAGTCTCTTTAACTCACTCTTGTTGACTGAGCTTGACGAGATTAATGGGCTTTATGGGGTTTTAATCCAAGTCACATCAATTGCTCTCCACTCCTAATTTTGAGTTTATAAAAAGGAGTAATTTATTTTTCACTTCCTGAAAGTGTTTGAGAAAACATTATGCTTGGAGACGAATTTTTCTTCGAGAAACTATTTTGTGTAATATGGATGTTTTAAGGATTATTTGTATCTCCTTTATAATTTGATAGGACCAATTTTGTGATTTTGTATAAATAAATATCCTAACAATTCTAAAGTAATCCACTCATCCTAATGCATGTAGAATTCCACAAATAGAATTCAACTCATTTCTACTTCTGTTTTATCAAACGAGAATCCTTCTCTACTTGTTTTTTTGGCAAACTTCATCCTTTGACAACCCTCACTCTTATATATATAACCATTGTCAAAAACCTTTTTCATTCTTTAATACTCCTATTTCTTCCCAAAGTAGTTGACAGAATTCTCCATTGCCATCATCAATCTCTTTTTTTTGTGATTCCATACCCTTAAAAGCTGTTCTTGGAAGATAATCGAGTAACTTGTCTTCTCCTATCGTGTTGAGTTCTTGTTTTCACTCTTTTTGTATCTTTGTTATTGGTGATTTTATTTTTGTAGAGATTTTCAAGATTATAGAGTAAAAGAATCAATTTTTGACTTTCAATTCATCAAGATTTTACAAGGTTAGTATTTTAAGATAATAGAGTAACTTGTCTTCTCCTGTCGTGTTGAGTTCTTGTTTTCATTCTTTTTTGTTGTTGATCTTTGTTAATTGTGATTTTATTTTTGTAGAGATTTTCAAGATTATAAAGTGAAAGAATCAATTTTTGAATTTTGATTCATCAAGATTTTACAAGGTTAGTATTGGGTCTTGTTAGCTTTCGTTATTTTTTATCTTGGTTTGGGGCAGATTTGAAGCTTGAGATTTGAGAATATTGCATCAATGGAGGTTCATGGGAGTGGCTATGCATGTGGAAAAGACCGTAGAATTCATATGGTAAGTAACTTAAAGATGATCATCAGAACAGATCCCAGTCCCAGCTTAGCTGGTGCATGCGTGTTGGACTTCCTCTAGGATCATGGTTAGAATCTAACTGCCCACATTTTATGCCAATTTTTAAGGGATTTGTGTATATCTTGTCCAAAACAAATCCTCTGCAAGCTTAAAACAAGGAAACAAGGCAGAATAGGTGGTTAAGGTTCTCCAATGGTTGTAAGCTCACATGAGTTCAAGCCTTACTAATGTCGAGATTCTTGGGTGTTTTTCTTTTAATTGGTTGGGCCTCTTTTGAGTGGTCCAACCCATTCGTTCAAGCCTGTGTCTTGGCCTAACTCTTCTAATCGATTTCCAAAGGCTCGTGTCTTGGCCCAAAATTGCAAAGCTCTTCAGGCCTATGTCTCGGCCAAAAAATTATCAAGTTCTTCATGCCCGTGTCTCGGCCCAAAATTGCAAAGCTCTTAGGCCAGTGTCTTCGCCTAGAATTTTTTATGTTCTTCATATATGAGCTCCAATGTTTTCTCTAGGCCCATGACACGACTTAAACTCCTTTACTTCGTTTTGATGTCAACTTATGCCACGATCATCTGCCAACACTAACAGTTTCATTTTATTTATTTTATTTGTGATTATAAAATTTTATTGTGGCTATTTTTTGTTTTTTCCAGATATCTTTCGATTGACTCTTCACAAAAAACTGAGGTATTTTTCTAGAACTCTATCAAAATTTTAATGGCGTGTACAAAACTTGTGTATAAGCCTTCTTTGACGTCATTCAAAATTAAGTGTAACGCCCCGAAAATTCGTCCGAATTTTTATCTAAAATAATAGGGGATAGAGAGATAGTTAACTCGTGTAATGGAGGTTAGAAAATGTCTAACAATTGAGTGGAATAATGTTTATTATAAATGTTAAATATGTACGTATAAGATATAGGGATGTCAGGAAG
>CANYCX010139137.1:0-12054 GCA_948193385.1 Breynia disticha f. nivosa
TTCAACTCCTACTGAGTAGTGATATACTTGAGACTTTTATGATCCGTGAAGATTTGAAAAGTCTCTCCATACAGATAGTGCCTCTAAACCTTCAGAGCATAAATAATCGCGGCCAACTCCAAGTCATGAGTAGGGTAATTAGCCTCGTTCAATCTCAACTGTTTCGAGGTATAGGCAATAACCCATCCATTCTGCATAAACACTCCACCTAATCCTGCCCTAGATGCGTCCGTATACACTACAAATCCACCTCCACTAGTTTATAAAATTAACATTAAAGCCTCCACCAATCGCCTCTTCAACTCTTGAAAACATTCCTGACATCATTCTTTCCAAATGAACGGAGCATTATTCTTTGATAAAGAAGTCATCGGCTTAGCCAATCAAGAGAAGTCCTCAATAAACCACCAGTAATACCCTGCCAAACCTAAGACACTCCACACCTCTGTTGCATTCCTAAGAGCTTCCCACTCTTGCAACGCTCTAATGTTACTAGAATTCGGCTAGAAACCTTCTGCCAAAATCATATGGCCTAGGAAGACCACCTCTTGCACCCTTCGTGGTCCTCTCTATCTCACGAGTACACACCACCACATTGTCAATGAAGATCACCACAAACTTATCCAAGTACGGCTGGAAAAGTTTGTTCATCAAAACCATAAAGGCTATCAGTGCGCTAGTTAACCCGAATTGCATCACTATAAACTCAAAGTAGCTAAATCTAGTCCTAAATGTTGTCTTAGGTATCGAACTCTCCTCTACCCACAACTGTAATGCCCCAAAAATTATCACCTAAACTATGCAAAAAATTTGTGAGATTTATAGTGGAAAATGTCCTAGGGAACAATTTGCTTAAACTGCTTCCCAAACTATTTTGAATAAGGACAAAAGTTCATTAAGTGTGGCCAGGAAGTTGGGAAAGGCCAGGCAAACGGTTTTGGTAAACCATTTTGACCTAGAAGAATTTTAAAATCAGAAGCGTATTCGAGAGGAGAGAGAGCGAGAAACATAACCCTAAGGTGCCACCTGACTTCCATCTTCTCTGTAACCTTAAACCCTCTCGTCCCAAGGCCTAAAACCATTTAATCTAAACCCAAAAACTCTAAAGTTAGTGGATTGCAACTTAAAAAAGAGAGTGCGGGCGATTCTTTTTGAAATGGAGCAAGGCAAGCTTTAAATTTATGTTGATTTTTCTGAGATTCCAAGGATAAGGTTTGTGAAAATGGTTATGTTATGGATAATAGGAGTAAGGGTGTGGATTAGTAACTAAGCATCAAAAGATTGAGAGAGATTACGATTCTACAATTGTTGTAAAATTGGGGGTTTTGGTAATAGTGAGTGGGAAACACGAAATTAAGCATGAAATTGTACTTAATATGGAAAATGTGACTTAAATTGTGTAGGTGGTGATATTAGGAAATTGAACCGGAGTTGGGCAAAGAGCCGACTTTGTGGAATTCGAGGTAAGTGCACTTAATCACACTTACCATTGTATGTCTTACCTCTGTGTGGTTAACTATAGTTGACTAAATATGCAAATGTTAAAATATTGATGAAGTGTGTGTTAATTACGTATGAACTTGTGTTATTGCTTGTTGGTTTGTAAATTATGGACAATTTTATGGGATTGAACTTGATATGGTTGAATTTCAACCTTGTCGTGTTTATGTGCCTTAATAATGATTTGCTATTGGTATTGGTACGTGAGAATGCACATGAATGCATGAAAAATAAGTAAAATTTGGTGGATATAAATGTGTATAATTATTTGTACTAATTATTGAGTTGGTGAGTTTATTGGGTGGCATCATGAGCAGATTGTAATCTAATTGTCTCGAGCATGCACTCTAATGAATAACATGCTTATGAATTGTATGTGCAGATCATGGGTTAAAAATAAACTCATATGATTTATGAATGATGTGTGTGTGATTGACTTATGCCACGAGTTGGCCATTTATGGATATGTATGCATATTCATTTTGTTCCAGGAAACGATAATGAATTGACCTAAATGTGCCAAGTTCTATTGTTGAGAATGTGTGGCTTTTGATATGAATAAAAATAAATAATGTGGGACATCCATGTGTATGTGATATTATGGAATTGATAATGGAATCAGAAATGTATGATTTGCATTCATTCATGTCACTATTGGCATTCATATGGGCACGATTGTATGTTCATGCTATGAAATGGTAAAGGGAAAACAAATGTCTTTCCATGTGAAAATAAAGGGGGATTAGCCCAATGAAATGAAAGGAACTAAGCGAGAGCTCCGTTTAAGAATACGAAAGTGGGGGATTATCCTAATTGTAAATAAAGGAGCATTGTCTCATGTTGTTGAGATATAAAGGGATATTTTCCTAATGAAAAAAATTTTGGGCGAGAGCTCGAGGAAAAGCGATCGAGAGCTCGACTTATCGAAAGAAAATGGGGGATTAGCCCAAATGAAAAGTAAAGAGAGTGAAAGCTCTACGAAAAGTGTTGAGAGTCCCCGGGGCATGCATTGCATGACATGTCATGCATTAGCACTTCATTCTTACATCCATTTTGATTATGTGAATTGTTTGTATGCATTATGATAATGGATGCTATGTGATTACCATTGAACGAATGGGATTGTGAATGTTGTTGGTATGTGAATGTGTGAATTAGTGTGATTTGGGATTGGTATGTGGTATGTGTATGAAAATTAGAAATGTGTTATTGAATGTGTAATTGGATATGGTATATGTAAAGGGAATGTTATGTGTTAGTAAGGGTTTGTTTCGAAATGACCTCTAGCGATGAATGAAGATGTTCTTATGGTGGTTAAATTCATTGATGAGTATATATATATATATATATATATATACGTGTATGAATGTAATGTGGACTGTGGATTGTATGAATAACATGTAATGTGATAATTGGCTTAGATGGTATATGATCATATGTGTTTATTGATGTTCAAAATACGAAAATGAATTGCCTTGTATGGCTCGTAAGACATTGGTATGTTTTAGTATGAGCGTGATCTTGGAATAAGTGCAGTGATAAGCTTGTAATATGATTGTTGAGGGATTGGATGGATGATGTGCAAATTAAGTGTTAATGGTGTTGAATGCCACGTATGGAATGGTGTTTTACAGTGTGCTGGTTGTGTTTTTTGGATGAGTTTGTAAGTTGTTGTGAATGCATTAAGTGTTGATTTCAGCAGGACGCAAAGGAGAACGAGTTGAGAAACAACTTGTGTAAATTGTTTTCCTAACCATCCCGCTTCTAGAGACTTTTAGGAAGGGTTGAACGGTTTTCTGAACGCTTTATGCAAACTATTCCCGAAATCATTCCACTTCCAGGAACATTTCTAAGGGTGAAATGGTTTTTGAAACGGTTTACTTAAATCATTTCACAAACCGTTCCACTTCCAGAGAATTTTATAAAGGGCCAAACAGTTTTACAAATAGTTTGGCTAAACCGTTTCCCAAACTGTTTCAATTACACAAACTTTTAGTAAGGAGAGAATGGGTTAAAGAACGATTTGCTTAAACCGTTTCCGAAACTGTTCCCAGTCACTGAACAGTGTAAAATGGAAAATTTAAAGTAAGGAATAATAAAATGGGTTAATGACTTATGAAGCTCTAAAGTTAGGAGCAATTATGAATGATGATTCCATACCATAGATAATGTATTAAGTTATATTTGAACTAGATATTGAATTAGGAGAATTCCTTATTCCTTAACACAAGAAATGCCTAAACACTTTACTAACAAGCATTAATTACTTTGGTAAGTGTTGTAGGTGTACTTACTGGGTATATTTTATACTCACGTGCATGTGTGTTTGTGTAATGTGTGTAGAGTGATCTTACTCAGCGACGGGACTACATTTACGGCAAGGCTAAGAAATTCAATACTGGAAGAAGGTTGAGCTCCTAGTTTTGGGATTTTGTTAATGTTGTATATCTATACAAATTCTAGTGTAGATGTGATTTACAAACATTGCATGTAAATCATTTTGCATTACTTTTGCATTTCACTTCTTTGTTTAGTGTACGACCGACACTGGTCCTTCTATAATGGTTTGAAAACTATATTTCTCGTTTCTTCACTCTCGTATAATTCTCTGTTTTAAAAAGAAAAAAAGATTTCCAAAAGCATTATTTATTCGAAAATGATTTTTGCAAATTTGGGCGTCACAGCAACTACCAATAACCAGACTATAGATCAATCTAGGAGAACACTGTTGCTCCCCTCAGCTGTTCAATCAAGTCATCTATTCAAAGCAATGTATACTTGTTCTTTACTATCACCTTATTCAGTTGGCGATAATCAATGCACAACTGCGTACTCCTATCCTTCTTCCTCACGAATAATATCACTGTGCCCTACGACAACACAGTTGGTCGAATAAAACATTTCTCTAGTAGCTCCTCTAACTACCTCTTCAATTCCTGCAGCTCTATGGCTGCCATTCGATAAGGTGCTACTGACACTGGTGCTGCCCATGGCACTGTCTCAATCTCAAAGTTAACTTCTCTCTAAGGTGGAAATCTTGGCAACTCTTGGGGAACACCTCGGGGTAATCTTTCACAACCACTACATTCTTCACCTCTAACTTAGGCTTACTCAAGTCAGTCACACAAGCCAAAAAGGCTTCCCATCCATCTCTAATCAACTGTGCCGCCATTGCTACTAAAACCAAGAAAGAAGGAATGACCTTCTACTCACCCACTAACAATACCTTCCGCTCACCCTCAACTTGCACTGCTACTTCATTTGCATAGTTATCCACCACTGCTCCTTTTTAGACTACCAATTCATACCCAGAATAATCCCAAATTCCACCATCCGTAAAATAAGTAATTCTACCACAAACTCCCACTGCTTAATCCTCTGCTCATAATCTTTCAACGCATTTCTCACCATCAGTGTCCCTCCAACTGGCATAGAAACTGTGACCATATAGCCTAAAGGCTCTATGCTACCCCCAACCTGCTCTACGAATGACTTGCTAATAAAAGAGCATTTAGAGCCTGGATCTATCAACACCAAAGTAGTATGTGAAATATAGAAACCATACCAGTGATTACGTTCGGGTTGGTCGTCACCTCGTCTCATGTTATAGCATATACAAAAGCCTGGGTTGGAGCCACTGATTGTGATACTGCTCCTCCTCTTTAGCTGGTACCTTTTGTACGTCCACTTCTCCCTCGGCCTCCATTGGTATATGCAACCACAATATTGTCTCCCACACTATTCAGTTTGGAGAAACCTCCCTATTGCTTCCCTCTCTTTGGGCACTCCTGAGCAAAATGACCCAACTGGTGGAAATTATAACAAAGAGATCGGGTATCTTCACCCGTGTATATACTACTCCCACGATGCTGGGAAGTAGGAGGTCTGGTGGTCCCACTCCCTACTCTTCTTCTAGAGTGTTTATTGCCCCTACCTGTACTGCAAGATGATCTAGAGTCAGCTCTTTAACATCTCTTTACTGAGCTAGAGTGCTAGAGACCTTCTATCTCTTGCCCTCTCAATGGCCCTCCTTAGTTAACAGCTCCTTCGCCCTGATAGTCTCCAACAAACTCTGATAGCTGGGTGGCTTCATAGCTATCCGGGTACGGATGTTAAACCGTAGCCCTCTCTCAAATCTGTCTCTCCTCTGCTGGTCTGTAGTAACATCCTCCAACGTATACATCGAGAGTCTAGTGAATTGAGCCCGTAGTCAGTCACGGTCATATCTTTTACTTGAGTTCTAGGAACTCAATCTTTTTTTCTGAAATAATAGATGAGTGTACTTGTCAGAAAAGATCCCTAAAAATCCCCCAGGTAAGTGTAGGAGGATCGTTCTAACTTCCTAGAACCATCTCCCACCAATTCCATGCTTCTTTCTCCAAAAGTGAGGTGGTGTACCTCAATTTCTGCTCTGGATTACACCGCATGTGGTTCAGAATGTAACGCCCCAGAAATTCATCCATTTTTAGCTGGAATAAGGTGATGGAAAAATGTTTAAATCATGTTAGAATGATGTGTGTTCTATGTGTAATGATGGTTGATTTAAGTTATAAGTAAGTATGTATGAATATATATATATATATCGGGGAGTGAAAGGGAGTCGAGAAATGGAAAATGTGCAGCCTGAACCTGACTAATGTACGTTAATGTCCAAAATAATGTACGTTACAGGGTATGTGTACATGTCATTAAAAGGCCGAGAACAGCCACATTCGGGGGAAAAACACCCCCAACACTCTCAAAATCTCTCCCAACTTCCTAAACACATTCCTAAGCCTCCCTAAACACTAAAACAACCTACCAACTCAAGGATTTTAGCAAGGAAACAACTAATCTTTCCTTCATTCGACTTCCTTCTTGGCTAGGGTTTTGGACAAAGGTAAGAATCTTTAAACCAGCTTAAAATATTTGTGAAATATGGTACATTTGGTAGGGTTTTGTTAGGTTTTTATAGTATTCACTGAATCCATAAGTATTTAACTAGAAAATCGAAAGATTGGAGGGATTGAAGAGATTAGGTTTTGTGGGAATTTTGGGAATTAAGAGTAAAAAGAAGTGTACATGGTAAATTGAGTGTAGGATATTGTATATGATGTAAAATGTGACTTAATGTGTGTAGGTATTGACAATCGGAACACGAATCGAATTTTGGAGGAAGAGCTGATTCAGGGATTTTCAAGGTAAGTGTTTTTCAATGCTTACTATAGCGAGTATTGCCTTTGTATGGTTTGATTTATGCGAGGTTAATGAAATTTACATGAGTTTAAGTTGTTGTTTATGTATTGGATGAAATTGGTGTTAGTAAGTGAGCTCTGACACTTACTAAGATAGATTTTACCTTCCTATGGTTGATCATATATAATGAATGGCTTGTTTGGTGAAATAGTTACAAACGTGAGTCGTGAAGGACTTGAATGCTTGTATGTTTTAATAGGTTTTCTTGTAAAGCTATATTCTTAGAAACTATGTATGATAAGAGCCATTATGACTGGCTTCTTTGTGAAATAATAAATGTTGATGGTTTGTGTGAGTGAATGACATTTGATATGCCTTGCGTTATGATGAACAGAACTAAAATGATTCTTGTGTGTTATATGTCCCCTTGAGGGAAGCGTGAATATGCATGTGCACATTATGAGTGCTTTGATTTGGTTATGGTGATGAACTCGTAAGAGTTATTAATGATGTATGTAATGGTTGATGCCACAAGATGGCTATGTGAAAGTGTGTGCATATTCATGATAATATGAAAATATCGAATTTATGGTGTGGAACCATTAAGTGCATATGGTATGCTGGAAAATTACGATGGCTTGAAAATGAATGAAATGCATCCATTAATGATGAGATTGTGTATGGATTTGGAATGCATAATTGGCATTCATTCATGACATTGAGAACATTTTCAAGAGCACATTTGTATGTTCATGCCTTGAAATGAGAAAAAGGGGTAACAACCCAAAGAGAAAAGAAAAAAGGGGGGTTTTCCTGAATTTGAGAACACAAGAGCAAGTGTCTCTTTATGTTATGTTTGAGAGGGGAAGTCCCCTAGTGTTATTTGATGTCGAACGAGAGTTCGATGCCGAGCAAGAGCTCGAAGGAAAAGGCAGGCGAGAGCTTGACTTATGTGAATAAAAAGGGGGTTTTTGCCCAAGATTTGAGAACACAAGAGCTTGACTCTTCATGTTACATTTGAGCGGGATGTGTCCCTAGTGTTTATACCGAGCGAGAGCTCGATGGAAAAAGCGGGCGAGAGCTCGACTTATGTGTAAAGAGGGCCTGGTGCCCATATGCGCCAACGAGAGTGGACTCTCTCTTGATTTGAGTGAGCAGAGTTTGAGTGAAGTTTCTCTCTGACTGTGCTTGAGGCTCTGGAGCACATCATTTGTTTGTGGAAATGCATTAGCATTTCATTCTCATTCACTTGGCATTCATTGCATATTTGACATCGATTGCATGGAAATGAATGTATGGTTTATGGTTATGATGCAAACATGATTTGTGTTTTAATGAAATGTGCTCTTGTATGAGTTAGATGGAATGTGTATGATCTTGGTATGGCTTATGTGGAGTTAATTTATGTTGATGATTTGATGTTAATATGTAGGAATGTGAGATGTGCTCATGAATGGAAAATGAAGCATGTGTGTGTATGTTGCTTGGTTTTTCATATTTTTAGAGAAAGTTGTGTGAGTGTGGCTTTGAAATAAAAGTAATGGATGTTCATAATTCTTAGATGAATATATAAATGATAATATGATCTACGGTTGGTTGAGAGTTGAGAGAATTGGGAGATGGTGTGATATGCCTTAGAGACTATGTGTTATGGTTTAGTTGTGAATTGATGATAAGTGTTTGAGAATAATAATAGAAGGAAATGATGAATGCATGATGATTATGTGAATCATTGAATTATGTTTGAATGTTGAATTAAGAATGTTATGTGTGGCTTAAGGATGTATAAAAAGGTTGATTAAGAAGCTAATAAGGTTGGTTTGAAGTGCCTTGAAAAGGTATGAATTGTGTAAGTCTCGAAGGGAATTAAAAGTTGGCAGAATGCTGTTGAGGCACATTAACGTACGTTATGTGTCACAATAACGTACGTTAATGTAGATTAATGTATTTTAAGTCTGTCTTAACATACGTGATTCTTGTCTGGAAATTGCTGGAAAGTTGCTGATGAGTAATGTACGTTAACGGCTAGTTAAACATACGTTATTTTATTCCAGAAACCTAATTTTAGCCTGAATAACGTACTAATGATTATCTGAAGCAGGGAAATGATTTAGGATAAATTCCAAAGACATAAAACACATAAATAACTTGTTGTGGCATGGCTACGGTGAGCCATCAGGGAAATTAGGTGCGAATACGGCAATCGTGTTCCCAGAACACACCCGTATTGTCCGAAGGTGCCCCTGTGCATTCAGCATAACAACAATAAGGATTAACTTACTGAGTATTTCTATATACTCATCTTTGTTTTGTTGTGGAATGTGTGCAGAGTGACGGGTACCAGGGACGGGACGACTTTTCGGCAGGGCTAGCGGTGCGATACTGAAGAAGGTCAAGCTCTTAGTTGTTTGGTTTTGTGTATGTTTGTACATCTATACACATGTTAGTACAGATGTGATTTATAAACATAGAATGTTAAATGTTTTTTATTGCTTCTGTATTTCAAACTTGTGTTTTATGTATGGCCACCATTGATTCTTATTAAATGGTTTGCAAACTTTATTTCTCATAGATTGCTCTCATACTTGGTTGTTTTAAAAAGAAAAAAATGGTTGCCAAAATTGAGGTTTATTCAAAAATGAGTGTTACGAAATTTGGCATCACACAGAATCTGCTCGATCTGCTAGAGCCAGTCCTCTGCCTCCGTGGGATCAGTGGTGCCCTCAAAAGGTTTGGCACTCTTCTTTCTTACTTCCTCAAAATTTTGTCATAGGGTGGTAATGTAGCTAGTGGAGGCTACACATTAGGTGCTGGGACGGATCCTTGCCTCTGCACTGACTCACGGAACTCTACGTTATCATCGTGCGATACATTGTCAATAGGATCCATCCTATAGAAATCAAATTTCAAAACCCTTTAGTTTTACAAAATGTGATGCAATGAAAACCATTTTGACACAGTCCGCAGGGAATCTAATCCCTGCTCTGATACCACTAAATGTCGCGCCCAAATTGTAAATGCTATTTTTCAAGTAAAGTAAGAAATAAGTAACTACTATTTTTTCTTTAAAGTAGTTTATCAGCCATTTGAAATAGAAATATAAATAAACATGCAATCATTTAAAACTCAACCAATAATAAGTTATATACAAAATCAACCGTAATAAGCGGAAGCTATGGCTATGATTTAAAAATAATGCATGAATCATCTATCTATACCAACATGTGTATGATGCACAAAATACAAAAGAGTAAGTCCAAAATACTAGGAGCCATGACCTCAAGTACCGTATCGCACCGCTCTCTATCCACCAATAACAAGAGTCCTACAGTAACTATCGACACTCTACACATTGACCATAGCCAACAAACACGTGAGTAATTTAATTACATAGTAAGTACTTTTAAAAAACTTACCAAAGTAGTTAATGCATAATTACTTGTTCTCTATTACATTTTACGTACATTATGCGATAGGAAAATCATCCCTATTTATTCTCTATCCTTACTGTTTATTAATTCTGCTTCATTTTACTTAGAAAATATCCAGGGATCATGCTCGTGCCCAAGAGCACGTCCCTCGTGCTCTTCACAGCAATATCCGCATGTTTGGCACGAGCTCGCGCTGGTCAGCACGAGGCGTCGTACCAGCATTCTGGTACTAAGTCAGTAGCTCAGTACAATCCTCGTTTCTCTTGGAAAGAGATCGTGGTCTCTGGTACGAGGTCGTGCCTGTTGGCACGCTCGCTGTGCTGACCTATAGACTTAAATCATTCACAACCAATTTAAGTCCTAACATTTTTTATCCTAGAAGCATCCAACATTTTTCATATACATTCAAACTTTCATAAGCACATCCATATATTCTTTCATGCACCATACTACACATTCATCATTTAAGATTCATATTGTGCATAATCACATATATACAATACCATGGCATCATTCTTCCATATTCATCATATAAGATGCAACACAAAATAAGAATGAATAAGATATGAGATGCCAATGCAAACCACGTACAATGCATGCCCTGGGTTCTTCCTTTTTCCTCAGGCCCAGCCCAGCGCAGCGTCGAGCTCTTGCTCATAATTTACCTTGGGCCTAGCCCAGCTTCAAGCTCTCGCTTGGAATATCCTCGAACCCAGTCCAGCATCGAGCTCTTGCCCAGAATCCTCACGGCCACATGTATCAGAATAATTCTCAATGCAACACGTGAATTCCCATGCAATTCATTATGGCCAAATATCAATCAAATGCATAATCATGCCAGTATAACAAGAATTTCACATTAGCTCACATCCACATTTCATGGCTTCTTCTTAGATCATAATTATCACATTTGTATAGCCATTACTTCTGCAAACATTGACCCATTTTTCACACAATCATGGCAAGTATATAGCATCAACATGTAATCTCACATTATGTGAAGCTCATTTTTAAATTCCTTTTCGACCTGATAAACAATAATATTTTCATAATAATAATAAATCAGAGTAAATGAGAAAAATATAGGAGGGGAGAGAAAATGAAATATCATTTCATAAACATCTCGGGCCCAAAACATTTGTAATATAATAAGTTTTACAGTGGAAACATTAAAAGAAGTTTGAAAAAAACATTCAAACTCAAAATAAAAACATTTATACAAACTGTACAATATGTACATTGTGAAATCACAAAACTGGTAGCACTCAAAATAGAACAATGGAGCTCGACCTCTGACAACAACAACTCTGGCAGAAGATCACCTCAGCTCTAATTCAGTGGCATCTATCTTCATCCTGCGCATCATTTAGACACATAAACGAAGGTGGGTATGTTTTACAATACTTAGTAAGTTTCATACGCTATAATTGATTCGTAAATTTTAAATGAGTGCAGGGACAATCAATATCCCAACTTGAGATATGATTCTCCTCTAACCTAATCAAACAAATCAATCATTTAAAAACCTAATCATTCTTTGGGAGTTTATTTATCTCTTGTTTAACGTTTCGTAGGTTAGGAATCAACTTTGGATGACTTTAGGACGAAAAATGACGAAAACGGGCGGATTCGGGCGAGTCAGACAAAGTACACGGACTCTCGAAAAGTATACAGACAGGACCGTGTACCTTAAGCCTTGTCCGTGTACTATGACAGAATCACTACATGGTCACGACCGTGTACTTGGACAGATTTTCGGAAAATTAAGGAAAAAAGAGAGTTTGAGCGATATACAACAACTAGAGACATAACAAAGACATCCAGACTCATTCTTTGGGAGTCTATCATCATTCTTTCACCATTCTTGGGAGAGAAAAACTCATTTTCAAAGGTAACGAAGAGCAAGGAACAAGATTGGATCGGAGCGCAGCGTAGATTTCGGAGTAGA
>CANYCX010139231.1:0-10209 GCA_948193385.1 Breynia disticha f. nivosa
AAAAAGAAAAAAGGTATAGAATGACCACCATAGAGGTAGATAGATCCTTTCAAATCATCCACCTGGTCTGGTTGAGATGATGACTCATGGTAGCTTAACATCTATAAGTACTAGTTAATGTCCCCTACGTGGGTCTCCAAACCTCCAAATTTAGACTCCATACTGATCTGACGGGCTAGTAGTTGAAAAACTGGACCATGAACCGGCGGGCCGGCCAGGAACCGGCCTGGCCGGACCCGTCGGTTCAGGGAACCGGCCCGGCCCGGCCCGGAACAGGGCCGACCCTGGGGCTGGGCGGGCCGGTGACGGTTCAGCCATAGGCTGAATCGTGACCCGGTGGGTCCAGCTGTTGCCCGCCGAGTCGACCGTTGGACCCGCCAGGTTCCAACGGCTATTTCAATTTTTTTTTTAATTTTTTTAATTTTAAACAATCTATAAATACCCTCATAACTTCAACCATAATTTATCTTTCTCTCTTACTCTCTCTTGCTATATTGCAATTAAAATCTCTCAAAAATATCCACAATCACCGATACGCTTATTTCGTATATTTTTTTCGTATATGTTTTTGCGAAAATGTCGAACGAGCAAAACGAAAATATCTTCGAGGGCAGCAATTTCGAGCAAAATTTTTCTCCCACCCAAGAAACTGAAAATGAGTGGGGAGAAGAAATTAAATCCACTCGAGCTAATTCTTCCAATATTTTTAGAATTCATTTTTCGAAAGAACCTAAAGAAGGCGATGATCCTAACTTATTTCTTGTTACTTGTAATTATTGCAGGAGAGAATACGCGCACAAGCCTGGAGGAGGGTACGGGACGTTCACGAGACATCTAAAGAGTTGTCACCCGGATAAAGTGGGCATGGATTTGGGACAAACCCAAATTAGTGCGTTTGCGGGTTCTTCCTCTCAATTCTCTTTATTTCGTTGTGATAATGAATCCTCACTAAGTGATTTTGGTGAATTTATTAGTGTTGATCACTTGTCTTTTAATTTTTTGCAAAAAATAGGATTAAAAAAATGGATGCAAAAATGTGCTCAACCCGCTTTTAAACTATTTTCAAGATATCAAGTGAAAAAAAGTGTGTTAAAATTATAAAAGTCACAAAAAAAGAATTGATTGATTATTTTCAAAATAATGATATACATGTTTCTATTTGTAGTGATATATGAAGTGATAATTTTGGTAATCATTTGTATATGGGTTTAACTTGTCATTATATTGATGAAAATTTTATTATTCAAAAAACGAGTTTTAGCTTTTATGAGTTTTGATGATCTGCACACCGCATCCAATATTGTTTTAATAATTAATAATATTTTAGAAGAATATAGATTAGTTAACAGGGTATTCTCTATTAGATTAGAATGGTTGTATAATCGCTACTGTCACAGAATAAGCTGCTAGAAATACTCCTCCATCCTCGTCATGTGCTAAGGATTATAATAGTAGTGAGGAGGAAGCGTCTGGGTGCATAGTCGCAATGCTAAGGAATAGAAACATGAGGAGAAGGTTGTGGTATTGCGGCTTGATCATCATCCTCATCATCACTGTTGTTTCTGTCATCATTTTTATCTACTGGTGGTGCCTATGCAAGCTTAACATCTACAATGTAATATCTCTGTTGGTCACCTCTCATATATGAGAGAACCATGTACATAGACACCAAGGTGGCCATACTGATTGGCACCACTTGGCACTCTGAATCCATAGGCGGCAGAGTATCCCAGACTCTAAAACCTCGTACCAGGTGCGTGATATAATGACCAATGTAAATTGCTTCCATTCTCAATCTTTTAGCCCGAGAAAGAAGGAAATGTGCGATGAAGTAACTCAGACAGTGTGGGTAGTCATGGAGCATGCTATATAGGTAAACTAAGTCTATCTCTCCCACCGTTCCAGTTCTATCTTTCCTGGCACAAATTATTTGAGGGATGAGTCTATGTGTATGCCGATGCACCGATTGAATTAATCTAGAGGCCTTTGTTATGCTGAGATGATAAACACCTCTATCGTTGCTTATATGATTCCAAAAATATTTTTTAGAAATTCCATCTAGGCATTTTTATTAATGTTACAATCTTGCCACAGGTTATGAATGCCCATAAGGTTGGGAAGTTTGGTGTAAGTCAATTGATATCACTCCTCATTGGCTTCAAATGAGATAACCTTTTGATTTCCATTCATTAGAAACCCCAAGGAGTTTGGATGGTGGCCAGTACCTCCAGTGTAAGAGACCTCTAGGCCCCATCTTGTTTTGAGAAGAGAGCCATCTGTATATTACCAAAGAGCATTGCCTTATTTGATCAGTGAGTCTTAAGGTCTCGAGGACAGACCAGTGAATAATAATCATCCTAAAAAATGGTTTCTCCTATAGTATCTATAGTCTCTCTTGCTTCTCTTAAAGACTGACATCATGCATTCAAGGTCAAATAAAAAAACACTTGTTCCAAGTTAGTGACATGTATAAAATGCAATAAGAATATGTAACATCAATTACAAATGACATTCTACTATTTACATTAACCCAGTCGCAGGATATTGATTGGCAGTATGAAGGTGAAGTGGGCAAGTGAGTAGTACACGCACGATGCTCATGTCTGTGTACCAAAAGTGTTGGGTTGCCTCCCAACAAGCGCTTATTTTACACCATTAACTCGTCTTAAATTCCTCGTATTGTCGAATGTGTGCATCCTATACTGCTTTTCTCGTCATTTGTATAGACATATATTTTCATATGCCATTGCCCGTTATTTGTTGAGCTCATTAATCAGAATTTTTCTGTTTTCACATGTAAGCTTAAGATCAAGATTAACACATTTAATAACCCAATGAGCTTTATGCTCTAACTCAATAAGAAGCTCTAACTCAATAAGAAGATGACATGCCTTATGATAAACTAACTTATACAGTGTGGTGCCTATAAGTGTTATAAATGCAGTCTGAAAAGCCCATAAAGAATAATCTAACTTGCTAGACCAATCCTTTCTATTAATTGAGATTGATGATAAATGTTAGAGAATTGCTAGACTGTTAGTTGTTGATGTGACATGCAGAGGTTTCACCATTTCTTCTAAAGATTATAATTAGAGTGTCTTTATCATCCACTTATGATGATAAGCAAGTTTTTTTGAGATAACTCAATTGGCCTTTGGGCTCACACTAAGAGTCTCCTAATAGCCATAAGTAATTCAATTAGTTGGTATCCTTAGTCAATTGTCTTTTCATATTGATCATAATGTCTCTACTTGTCTTTTGCTTTTGTTTGATTTATATCATATCATATGATATCATCTAAGTGTGTATTTTGTGCGATCAAAATTCCTAGCTTATGCTTTGATTTTTTTCTTATCACATAAGAAATCTAGTATGTTTAGGAAACTTGGGAAGTTCATGTAGGATACAAGAGAAGGGGCTGAATCTTATAGAACAATTTTCTTCTTCTTTACAGAATTATTAGGTGTGCAAAATTTAAAGCTTGTAGGGGAGTAGAAAGAACACAATGATTTAGAGCGGTTCAACACAACCTTGCCTAATCCACAACCTTAACACAACTACTAAGAATTTTTAAACCTCTATTATATATTCCTTCTACAAATCACTTTCTAGGTATATAAGTGAGAACTCTTACACAACTTTCACTTTCAAGAAAAGTGATAAGTCTATCAACTTCTTGCCTTAACAAATGGCAAATCAACTAACAACAATCTAGCATTTCTACTTTCTAGCAATTGGTATTTAAAACGTATAGAATGAATCTTTTGTTATGTATATCTGCACAATATCAGAATCTTGAAAGACTCATTATATCTTGCTTCAATGATCATCTTTGATTCTTGGTTGAATCTTGCCCAACAATGTAAATCTTTTTCTCAATGTTGTACTGTTTGGTTTTAATGTTTTCTTTTACATCCCAACTATTAAAATAAAGGCTTAAATACTCCTCTCTTGATTTTTTAGTCATTTAACCCATAATTTAACCATTTGAGTTTTAAATACCCTTGCATTTAATGCATTATCTGACATATTAATGTACATTTGGCCCTATTTTCACTTGCGTTACTATGTTAAAGTATCTTACCAGTCCATTCTAACATATGTTAGTCTAATAACCCAGATTTTTTGTCATCTTGTCAATTTGAAGCATTATGCCGATCACATTCATAACACATTCGATCATGTTTAATCTTGGCCTGACTAACCTTTAATGTATACTGCTAACCCATGTAGAAATTACTATATATTTTAGGTTTCACATTCTTTATTCATTTTCATGGTAGTATACCCATCTCAAAAGATATATCACAACCATGTTTTGATCTTGATCATATGCAATGTAATTTACATTTTTCAAAAATTATAACGTACATTATTCTTGTTTTAGGTTTCATACTCAGCCTGTAAAAATAAATCTTATTTCATTGAAAGAGTCCGCGCATTATCAAAACTAGGTGAGGACTCAAATGTTGATCACCATTGATCTAATAATATCCTCTTTATGATAATGACATAACTCTTGAAAGAGATTAAAGATTATCAACATCATCCACAAGAAAAGTTTGCACAGTTTTGATAATGAGAATAAAGTCTTATCACAACAGAAGCACGAATAAGATAAACACAAAGTAGAATCAATACATATATTACAAACCATTAAATATGATTAAATATAAACATCAAATATGCCCCCTTAATAACTCTCTTCAGATTTAATTCTCACCCTTTTTGGTTATTTTACTAGTATTACTCTTTTTCTTTTGGACTATTCTTTAAATCATATTACTTACCTTTTCACATTTGTCAATCCTTTAATCTATTTCTTCTTTCTTACATTTTCTCATATTTTCTCCCACTTTTTGTCAATTGGATAAATCTTTAATCACTAATTTTACTCCCCCTATTTGTGATTATGATAAATAAAAAAGTCCTCTAGGAGTGATGTAATAGGAAAATGGAAGATAGCTCCCCTGAAGCTAAGCCTTTTACCAACAATCAATATCAAAAGGCATTGATAGCAAACTTTAATGACAATAAAGATATGAAAATAAGATAATTAGAAAGCGTAATGTATAAAGTAGTGTAATAAGCATGAATATTCAATATCATTGATAGAGTCATAAAATTAGGATACATGAAGAAACATAGTAGTAAAATTTTTAACATGGAAAACAAAATATGGCTAATATGTTGGACTAGATGCAATGTCAAGTGAAATAATATAGATGATCATGATATAGGTGGAGCACGACGTCTATAAGTACCACAAGAGAAGTCTCTATCCATGGTCTCGCTTGTAGTGGCGTGTCAAGACTAATGGCAGGTACAAAATCTCCAATAGTTATATCACGGTTAAGTGCAAAGACACTGCTCTAACTACATCATTTAAAATCATCTTAATTTTTTACTATCTTCTTCACCATCCCAGACAAGTATATCATGCCTCTTTCTAAAACTATAAAGTGCTCTATAATGGCTAGATCAATATGCTCATAAGCAGTGAAGCTCTAAGCAGAAAGAAGAGGCGCAAAGGTAGTTGATGCTGTTGATGGTTTAGGTGATTTATCAAAGTGTCCTGCTCCAATCAAAGCGGTTGTTGGTCTAGGTGGCAGAGGTACTATACAGTAGCATAGTAAATGGATCCATCCTCAAGTAATATGACATCCTCTATAAACTTATAGAACACCCACCCATCATCTCTTGTCTTAAAGTACTTCATGGCTCTCAAATAAACTTCTCTCATAATATGATTATTATGTACTTTAGATCCTCAAGATCAACTTAGATGAACACCACACTGCGAGATATATGTTTGAGTATGGCTCCAAAATGTAGCCCAACTTTCTTTTCTCTGTTTTGAGATATGTAGCCATCCTGAAACATGTATTCGACTCTATTATTTAGATAAGGCATAACACTAAATTAAAAGTCCACCTAATTTCCTCTCACGATATGGTACAACACCTTAAGATCAATTCTTCTCATCACACTCTGAGTATGTACTTTAGATGTGATAGCTCGAGTAAGAGCACTATGACACATCCTTATCTCAACTCCAAATGCATTACAATCTTATTCTTTATTTTATTCCAGCCAATCGATATTGTGACTTTGTCCATCTAATGGCAATTGTCTTGTTCCCACTACTAACTAAAAATGAGTTATGATTAGTCAGGTATCCACTATCATCATCCTCTAAATATTCAAAACGTCCCAAACATTTGAATCCACTCAATTTTAATTGAAACCAAATGTGTAAGTTGTGTTGATAAACACAAATGTCTTTCTTATTCACTCTTGACCTAATACACAATTTATAAAATCGTCAACTTCATCAGTCAAATTTACATAGAACCCTCTCATAAAAATATAATGGATAGGAAATAATCTTGATATAAAGGATAATATGAGTGAAGAAAGGCTCAATATCTAATTTTAGTCTCCTTTTTGAGCTATAATCAAAGAATAGGCTCTCCACAAATGACTCATTACTAAACAATAACTCTACATAAGTTTGAGTTTTCTTACTAATGAAATGAGAGTCATCAAAGTCTATGGTAGCCGTAGTTGAGCTTCTTTTACTTTGTCTTGCTCTCTTTGAGTTCTTATGTTGTCATGTTTTGTGAAATTTTAAAGTTAGGATTTGGAGGAATTGAGTGAAATATGGATGAATTTGAGTGTTCTTGTGGTGTTTGTGTGTTGGATTTTTGAAATCAAGGGTAATGAAGTGTTTTTGGAGTGTATTTGAGAGAGAAATGTGGGTTTTTTGAGGGCTTGTAGTAGGTTTTATGCATGTTGTGAGTAGGCGTCTGTGAAGTTTTAAAATCTGTATGATTATCCTTATAACGTACATTATATTTTCATGTAATGCATGTTAACTAATAATGTTCGTTAAGTCCTCTTGTCAATGTACGTTGCGCTTAAATATCCATAATATCCTCTAACCCAGATGAACGCAAGTTGTTCACACCTTAAACCCACGTTGTTCTGTGACTGTTTCTGCTACTATCATTTCAACGACTTCTCAATTAACCTGCAAATCATATATTATCAATCCTGTGAGGGTTTGAATGTATGATTAAGATGTAAACATGTAAAAATTGTAACTTAACATAGCTTTGCACAATGACATAATTTACAACATAAAATCATTATATTCATGCAAGTGTTAATATGCAACACAAATTCAATTTCCAAAGCATTTTCTCTCTAAACACATGGTTTTCATTTAAAAACTCATAGTTGTAACCAAAACATCTAGGATCAACACATTTTTATCTAAAATCAAATTTGTCAACTGAAAAAGTACACATATCATTAACTAAGTAATAATTAACATATGATACATAAAAATCATCCAAATAAATACATAACAACATCAAGCATTGAAAATTAAACATATCATTCTTTGTTATCATCATAACACATCAATTAGACACTAATGAACACTCAATTAACATTTCAGTGATAAATTCAAACATATAGTCATAACTCAAATATGTATTCTTCACTAAGCACATAATCATATCACATTATCAAAATTTAACACATTATCGTCAAAATAATCTTATAACTCATTTACATTACACATTCCTCACCTAAACTTGATAGAATAATTTTTTTTGTCTAAGGTTTTGGTGAAGATATCATCTAATTAGTCATTTGAGTTAACAGATCAAAACTAACAATATTCTTTTGAACATAATTTCTCAAAAAGTGATGTTTCATATCTATCTGTTTTATTGTTGAAATCTAATTAATATATTTTCTAATAATTAAACATATCATAATATGAAATAATATACATATATATAACACGAATATTCTGACATATAATAAATAATATTATAAATACATATAACATGCAAACATATATCCATATACATGGCAAAAACCCATATCAGAGAGAAAGGAGGGAATATAGTTGCCCACCTCCTGCACTTTTTCTACTTTTCATTCTTGAAATAGATATATTGTAGTTGCATGAGTTTTAGGCTCAGTGATTAATCATATATATTACATTATCACATTATTTAAATATTATACTTTTACTCTATATATATGAGTGCACATATATCAAATATTTCTTGTATTAGGAATTATTAACTTTGTGCTGAACTTAGTTTACATTGTGTTTACTTGTGCTTTCATATTCTGTGTTGTGTAAACTGTGCTTTACTGTGCTATGTTATACTATTCTATTCATCCGTCTCTGATACTTCACCGTGTTGTGCAATACTATGACTAACTGTACAACTATGTTCATTAATAAACTAACTCCAATATATCAACCGTCTCCGATGACTACTATTATCACTAGCATCACCTAAAATCACCTCTTACTATATCACTACCACTATTATGTGTACCATGTCTATGTAAACATTTGACTGTGACTGCGTGCTCATGTGTTATATGTATTCATGTCATGTGTTCTTTCATATATTGTCCATGTATCATATTTAGTGAAATACAATAAAATGCAATGAAGACATGAAAGATCATGTACTTCCTTAGACATTTTTATGTTCTTAAATATTAACGGGGATATCACCTAGAATCTACCAACTTATTTGCAATATTGTATAACAGTACTAAGCAAAAAAATATTTTAATTGTATTTAAAAAGTGAGTCTGGATTACTCACTCATATATCCATATTAAAATCCTTTAAAATAATGAGCCTGATGCAGTCCCTCTATAGTTGTGTCTCCTTACGACTAATTTATTTTCCTCTGACTAAATCTTTGCCTCTCTCTTTTCTCGCTATCTCTCTATCTCAATATATCTCGACTCTCCTCTGTTTTCTCTCTTCTTCTCTATTTTTCACTATTTTCCTTGTTTTCCATCTTTTGTTCGAATGCACCTATTTATAGGTGTAGAGTCCGAATAACCTCTAGAAAGGGGGGATTGAATAAAGGTTATGTAAATGGCAGATTTTTTGTGTTTTTTGTAGAATTAAATTGAGCAAGAGATAGAGAAAAGATAGACCAATGATTTAGAGTGGTTCAGCTTCCAAATCCTACTCCACTGCCTAAGCTCTCACTTAGGATTTCAACACTTCACTATACTTTTAGATTTCTCTTGAATTTTGGCTCAAGAAACCTTACAAACAATCTCAGTTTTGATACACATCAAAACTACAAAGATGTACACTCTTCACTAAACTCTCTTTCAATGAAGGTTACAAGAACAAATGAGAAACTAAACACAATAGCTTTGCAAGACAACTTTCAAATCTTTTTAGAAGCTTAGTTCATTCTTAACTTCTGCAAGAAACTCAATATATAACACTTATAGTGTTTTTGTCCGTTGTACATACTTTATGACAACTTTTCCTTGTCTTAAAATAGCAATTTTTATCCACTGTCAGTTGCACCAGTCGACTGGTTTTTTCTGCACTTGAGTAAAACCACACACTAGTCGACTTACCAAATTACCAGTTGACTGGTTGGCAACGCACCTGATTTTCCAATTGAGTTTTAGGTAGGAACGCGGCTTCAGACTGGAGAACGTGGTCTCGAATCCACTCCGTGTACTAAACAAGTCGATTGGAACTCTTTTCCGTCGACTGGTTTCTTCTGCCAGTCGACTGGCATACCTGTACAACTTGTCTTTTTGAATTTCAAAAGTTATATCCCAATTTTTAGGTCAAAAGAACTATGCACATCCATAATTTCTGGTATTCATCACCTTCAAACTTTCCACCAAACATGTCCCTTGTTTTAGGGTCAAAAGAAATAATTCTTACCATACTTTTATGATTTGTGGCTCACATGAGCTGTCCATTACCTTTACTAGTCGACTGGTACATGTTCCAGTCAACTGTCTTAAACAAAACACTTTGAACTAGCCGTTGCATTCTTCCTGCTTTGAATTTCCAGCAGACCAGTCGACTTACCTAAGCACCAGTCGACTGGTGCCTCTGCTTACTCAACTGTTTTTCAATTTACTCAAGTAAACTCAATTTCAAACTTTCAAACTCAATTAAATTCATTAAGTGTTTGATCATTTCAAAACTTTAACAATCATATGAATACCAAAGTTCCAACAATTTCCCCCTTTTTGATTATGACAAAACTTTAATGAATTTAATTCTAACCATTTCCAAGTCTTTTAACACATAAAAGACTCCCCCTTAGTTTATGTCCATTTTAACAAATCAACATATGACATCCTTACCAATTTAACCAATTCTCCCCCTTAGTC
>CANYCX010139242.1:0-14192 GCA_948193385.1 Breynia disticha f. nivosa
AATATCAACATAACTCACATAACCAATCTACACAAACTTACTCAAGATCACATCACGTCAAACCATTCCAAATCACCACATAAACATTTAATCTTTCATGTTCGTTCAACATGCTCATACATAAGCACCATGCATTCAACAAACATACAACTCAAGTAAGTTGCGCTCGTGTTACTTACCTAAGCCAACACCTAATGATTCTGTCTCGAGCCATCCTCACAGTAATTTGAATTTCCTATTTTTTAACATTATAAACTTACATCAATTTCCCAATCATTAAATCAGTGAATAAAATCAATGATTTACTAATTACTTTAACATTAGTACTTTCTTGTCTAATTTTCTCTTTTCCTTTCCTTAGCACTAATCACCACTAATGTACTAAACAAGCTTGTTTAGCTATCCTTTAATGTCTCATACCAACCACAACACCCTAATCATCTTAATTCATACGATTAACTCTTAACTATTCTCTTTCTTCATTCAATTACATTCACCATAGCCATACCCATTTAAAATTGATCACACCAGCATCATTAATAGGGTCCAAAGAAACTTACCTAAGAAATGGAACTCAGAAAAGAACTCCTGTTTGGAAAACCCAAACTCGTCCCTATTCACAGACGATTTTCAAACCTCGATTTCGGATATCTAAACTAGAATTTAAGACCAAAAATTATTTCTACAAGATAGTATATTCCTTAAGCTTTCAATCAAGCTATTATTTACGTAATTCTGAACTCAAACGAAAAAGAAATGTGGTCGGAAAGTTAGGGTTTGCAATCAAAAACGGGATTTACGAAATCAAAGGAGGAAATCTTACCAAAATTCACTCACTGTTCGTTTTCAAATCTCCCAAACACTAGGGTTTCATGAGACAGGATGTCGGTGAAGGTTTTTTAGCAATAGAAGAGGTGTGGAAAGGAAAATGGGTGTGTGGTATGTGATGAAGAGAAGGAGGCTAGGGTTTATATACATAAATTCTCGAAATTGGACAGTTTTTCCCTTTTGGCTATCTACTTCGTAATACATATTTCCGGTCAGTCCCACCAATCAAATTCTTATTTTCTTTTAAGCAATTTTGCGAAAAATTTATCTGCATTTTCCTATGTATTTTAATTTAAATACAAATTAACCAAAAAATTGAGGGCGTTACAGCTTCAATGAAAGTGAAGATTGACATTGTGCTTACAAGAAAATAAAAAAAAATATATGCAGATGTTATCCTATTAATTGAGAATAATTTTTGATATTACTCTAAGTAACTGTTGATAATTGTTTGCTCAATTAACAACTTATGTTTAACTGAGATGATACTTGGTATTCGAATCTATGTAGATAGATTTTATTGTTTTTTGGGATTAAGTTAATCAAGGTACATAAAGTATTCTTGGTATGTCTAGCTTGAACAAATATATTTTATCTTTGATGTCAAGAGTTCAGTATATTAAAAGAACAAATTGAGTAGATGTCAATGGAAATTTGCTAATGACTCCATCAAAATGAAATATGTATAACAATGAATATCACATATACAAAGTGAAAATCACAGTTGGTGAGTGAACAATTAGGATTAAATAAAGGTATCATAAGTTAATAGAAGCTCTAAATATTATACAGTCACTGTGCAACAAAGTAAACTACGGAATTAGAATATATTATAGCAAGTGTTATAATTGAGTAAAATATGGATTAGGGAATTTTTATATTGGTTTAGGAGTAATTCTAATCATCCTAATTCCATTTGAAATTTTTTATTACAAAATTGAGCTCAATGCACAAACTAAAGAGTCTCGATCACATCCTAAGTCCAAACTAGTACTCAGGAGTTATCACTTAGAGTAATAGATTCAAGATCAAGTGAGATCAATAGTAAAGACAATGTAGTTAATTATTGACATGTTAGTTGTCTCTGTTTCAACATGAGTGACATGTAATATCTTTCTATTTGAGGTTCAACCCTGATTGTGTCTAGCATTTAGTGGAAGATTGTTAGTGTAAGCCTTATCCCAAAACATTGTCAATAAGCTATAGTCAATGTCGAGGGAATATATATACTATATTTCTATTATTTCTGTCAATGAATTCCTTGAATATAGATCTCAAGGCATAAGTTGGCATATATCTGTAAGACATTAAAGCAAGAGCTTTTGTATTCTAAATATCCTTAGTCAGTCACTCTATGGAAGTATTAAGTGAATTATGACTGGCATACTCTTTCTGACTTAATGAATTCAGTCCTATACAACACAACGACATTGGATTTTAGTCAAAAGTCATGGATACTTGTTGTATACATTAATAAATTCCTTATATGCTCGTATTAGGGTGGCAAGTATGGGTATCTTAAACATTTACTGATTCATCTTAGAAAGCATGATGTAAATGAAGGCATTACCCACTCTTGAAGAGAGAAAAATGTCATCGATCACTTAATCAGTGAACTGAGAAGTGTATGGCCATATCTAGATAAAATAAAGAGTTTCATTAGTTATGTAAAAAATCAATGTCACTGAAATTTTAGGAAAAGGATGACTCACTCTATATCTTAAGTACGTCTAACATTTTAAGATAAAGGACTATGTAAGATTGCAAAGGTCATTTAAATGCCAACCACATTCATTCCATTTGAATTGTCAATATGACTTGCTAGAGTGCATATATGACCTTTAGAAGTTTTATTTCCTAATGACAAGTATGAATTAACCATAGGATCGCACGTGAAGAATATACAAGGAAGGGCATTTTCAGTATTTAATTAGGACACATATTTGGATAATTTAATTAGACAAATAGTGTGGGTCTAAAGAATAACCAAATGGACATAGTGAAGCCTAATAATAGGAACATGACCATGATCGATTAATAAGGAAGAGATTTTATTCTTAATTAGTCTTCTTAATTAGAGCTTCTTAATTAGGAAGAATGACTAATTAAGTAATATAATAAATAATAAAATTAAGAGGATATTCTAGGATATTTGATTTTGAAAATCAAACCTAGATTGATCCACAAGGCACACAAACTTAATACAGTAAATAAGAGAGAGATTAAAAACACTCTTAGCATTATTGTAATATTCTCTTAATTTTATTGTTTATTGTAATATTTTTATCCTTAAACCCTATAATTAATAAAATAATTAAAATAATTAATTGAATTTATACTTTAGTCAATAAATAAAATAAAAATAGAGGTTTAATATGAGTTGATACATAGTTGATTATAGGTATACATATATATATATATATATATATATATATATGGAAAACTATTATAGGTATTCAAAGAAAAATTAAAAGTACCGGTTGGCTAAACTACACGTTATGGATAGCCATAACGTGTAATCAATGAAAGTACACATTGTGGATAGCCACAATGTGTAATCAATAAAAAAATACATATTACGAATAGCCACAATGTGTATTACATTGATGACCACGTGTAGTATTGAAAAGTGGCTGATTTTAATGAATTTTAGAAATTGAAGCATGACAAGGCTCAATTGTTTGTGTATAAAAAGAAATGGAAGCAAGTGAACATTTAGAAGGTTAAACAGAGAGGAAAATTGAGAACTGCGAAAGAAAAGAAAGTTGGGAGAGATTTGAGAGAAATATAGGAGAAAGAGAGATTGAGGGTTTAAGAGAGAGAAAGAGAATTTGTGATGGAAAAGACAAATATCGATCCTAAAGGATATGATATAAAGGATTAGAAAGGTATAATGGATGATTTTATTGGATATCAAAATCAAGATCAGAGTTTGAAGGAGCTTAGGATATTACAGATATACGGGTGAGTAATTCAAACTCACTTTTAAATACAACTATATGTGTGATTACTTAAAGGAAACATATTCAAAGGACATGCGATGATGATTACATATGAATATTAATTGATACATATTATATATGAATTGTTAGAATTGCTAGAGTGTGGATATTGTTGATATGGCATGCATAGGCTGCACATATGCCATGATGCCAATAGTTAAAGTGCTTTGTTTGATTTACTTAAGTTTAAATGATGCATACATGTTAAACACAAAAAATATAAGTTTACATGGACAGTGAAAATGATAGCATATGCATATGTATGGTTGATATTTGATGATAGGAAAAATAGGATTATAGATGAAATCCTAGGAAAATATCCTAAGAAAGTACAACTACAAAATTAAGTCACACAGATGAAAACAGAAATAATAAAATAACAACATATGTTTAAATGAAACTCAAAATAACAGATATATCAAAGAAAGTACATGACCATTCATGACTTCACTGTACACACAAAATACAAATATATGATCATATTTCAGTAAATACGAATATTAGATTCACATATGAAACTATACAAGAATACAAATAATAAATGAACACTGGATAAATACAATCACATGATCACACAATCACATGATTATATAGTCATAAGTTTACACATGATTTTACACAGTGACATGAATTACACAGGATTATGTTACATGCACAGGATACACGATATACAGTTTGACGGTTATACATGATAGGTGGTGTTAATACAAATGGTGGTGGTGATTGGAGGGGGGATAGAGATTATTATTAGAGACGAGGATATTTCATAGTACAATATATTATCAGAGATGGAAGTTTATCATAACACATTTTATTAGTGAAGATAGAAGTATAACACAACATAGTGTATTATTGGAGACAGAAGTATAACACAGTAAAGCATAGCATAGTATGGAATAGCATAGTACAACACAGTATAGTACAGCACAGAATACACAGTACAGTTTAAGATAGCGCAATATAACGCCATACAAAATGACAAAGTATAGTATCGCACAGATTTATTACATGTTGATATTTGGTTGATCATACAGATATACGGCAGATGCATACAAGCTGTACCTAAAACATGAGCATTGTATTGTAGTTGAACAGGAACGTATTAGTATAATACGGGGCCAAGGCCATGGGACGTATTACACTAACACGAGCAGTGTTCTATACTGAGCCATAGGTTGAGCAATATAATATTATATGCATACATGATAAACGTTTTCTATATGATTTCTAGAAAAACACATTCACATAAAAATATTTTTAAAATTTTTTCATTATGAGTTAATAGAAAAGTTAAATCACATGATTAAAACGTTAACAAGTTTAGGGTGTTTCAATTATGGTCGTCACTCTCTTTCCCTCTTTCTCATCTCTTTCTCCTATTTTGTCGTAGAGCCTAAACAAGAAAAGAAAAAGTTTTTCTCTTATTCTTGTGACCAAAATGTGAAAGAGAAAAAACCCATTCCTGTTCTTATTTGTATTAAGAGTCAATTGACTTCCAAAGAAAAAGGAAGAAGGAGCTAACACTCTACCTAGACCACATTCTCTTCAAATGTGTGTAAGCCTATAGAGGAGGGTGATCCCTTGATAGTCTTTTGTGTTTTCCACCATAATGTTCTTGGTATTTCTAAAGAGTTTTATTGAATACACACTTCAAAGGTACTTAATCCTAGCTTTAGATTTTTCTAGGACTTAATGTTTGTGTGAGAATGCTTGGGCAAAATGTTTGAATAACATGTTTTTATATTCTACTATGTTGCTTTTTGATTAAAATCACACATTAGAAGCATGTTTGATTTCCAAAACCTAAAATCCTTAACATTTCTGTTCATAATACATACTTCTCATCTATGGTGTACAAGTTGTGTAAGGTCTTAGGTTGCTCGAATAACAATGATTTTTTCTCCCTTGTAACAGTATCATTGATGTGGCAACTATAGGTTACAACTCCCTTATTTCTTCTGCTACATTTTGAAATCTGTTAATGCATTGTCATAAAGTGTGAAATCTACAACCTTTAACCTTAAAAATGAACATAGTTGCATTCATAATCATATCAATTATTGTTTACATTTGGGTGTCATTCAAATACATTTGAAAAATATATAATATAAAAGAATAAGGGTGAGAAGTGTTCAATTAAAAAGGTAAGGAGTAAAGTGAAGAAAAGTGTAAAAGATAGAAAATTACAAAAAGGAAAATGTATTTAAAAACCAAACCTGATTTCCTTATCATTTACAAATGAAAATCACAAAGTAAACAAACCCTATACCTTCAAAAATTTCTTTCCTTTTATCCTAAAATAGAATCCAAGTGTGCTTCTTCAAATTTTATAGTAAATTCATCAAAAAACCTATCTGAATCCAAGTAAGTATATAAAATCATATGAATTCTATTTTGCATCAAAATTTCATAATTTTAAAAAATATACCATACTTTTAATTCAATTGAAATTTTTATTTTTATAGCTTTGATTGTTATGAAATAAGGAAAAATTTACCACAAAAGAGTTTGTGTGATGCCCTGAAACCTCTATTTTAATTTTTAATAAATAAATAAAACAAAACAATTATGCATAAACCATGGTAATGAGTTCACAAAATTAGAAATGTAAACTACACTATGTCAAATCAATGCATAGTTTTACAAATCATGATACAAATGTCTAGAGCCGTCAACCTACTCTTCAATATTGCACTTCGATGGTCGTTGAAGTTTTGCTACAAAAGGTACTTGCTAACGTTCTGCATTCATCACAACCAATAAATTATATGAGTATACAACTCAGTAAGTACAACTACAATACATTTACCAAGTTATGTAGTGTATAACTACTCGTTCTTTTTAGAAACTTAGGTGTATCATGATATAAGGACTATCCTTTGTTTGAATTAGTTCATGTCTTATTCTTTTTGTAAATAAATTTCCCAAGTAACACAGGGGCATGTTGGTGGGCACGACTACCGTGTTGCATTATATGAAGAATAGTAAACTAGCAGCTCGTGTGAATCAGCATTGGTGATCTGGAAGAAACAATGTCTAGGAACAGTCCCGTGCTTACCAGCACGATGGCTGTGTGAGAAATCTAGAACATACAGTAGCCTGGAATGATGTCATGTCGACCGACACACCGGCTGTGTCGACTTTTTGGAACTCCAACATACCGTTCATTTTTTAAGCATTCACTCAAAGGTGCCTCTTCTAATCACATACACACACTCATATACATATCACAATAACATATATAGTTAAAAATTTCCATCATTTAACCAACATCATTTATATCATATAATTGTATCAACAACTTCTCAATTTACATTAGCACATATAACAACAATTTGCAACAAGAAACAATCATCCATAGTCTCAAGTTCATAAAAATATCAAATGCAACATAATGTCTCATGAATGTTAATGCATACGCGCACAATAATACACACCCTGGGGTCAATCCTTTCCTTTTTTATGCCTGGAGAGCTCTCGCCCTTATTTTTTGTATGACCACGAGCTCGAGCTCTAAATTTCCATACGGCCATAACCTTTTGCTCTCATTTTTATAGGATCCATGAGCTTTCGCTCTTATTTCTTTATGGTTATGAGCTTTCTCTCCACTTTTCGGGCCAATGCCCTACTTTCCTTTTCTTACGACCATGCTCACACAATGCTTACAACATGTAATGAAATGAATGAACATCCATGGCAACATGCAATCTCATCTACACATATATTCAATCCCACTTCACATTTCATATGTCAATGTCTTTATAATATCATTTCCAATACAACAACCTATCATAATCCTCACATGATATCTATAAAATTTCCAATCGCAACAACCATGTTATACAATTCAATCAACACAATATTCCTATACCACATAACTACAATTGCATACAATTCATTAGTAATAAACACACGTTACACATTCTAATCAACCTCAAGCTACACCAATCATAATTCAAATCACATTTCTTAAAATCCAATTGTTTATACATTTAATTAAATATATTACTATACAAATATAAGACATGCCAAGGTAAGTGCGATTCGGTGCACTTACTTCTATTCTGCGAAGTCGCGTGTCAGCACTCAACCTTAGTTTAGGTCCCGATTCTCCCCTCCTACACAATTCATTACAATTTCAATTAAGCAAATTATACCTTATTCTTTCTACAAAATTAACTCCATGGCTAAAGCCTTAATTTTTCTCAAATTCTTATAACCCAATAACCTTTTTCCTTACTACGCTCTACATTTTCTTTCCCACAACCTTAAATCCCTAATTTCCAAAAAAAAATTGACTAAAACCCCCTTTCGGATTCTTTCTTTCCACCTCATTTTCCATCAAACTCACAATTTCCACCACAGTCACTTATCATTTCCACACAAAAAACCTCCCATAAGCCAATTCGTTTATTTTCCCTGGCCAAATTACTTAAAAGCCTAGAAATCCCAGCATTACACATGTCTCCCATCGTTGAGTGTGTCTCGCCTTCAAAAGCGGCTACAGAGTCAAGTTTAATATGTCGTTGGCCATCCATGTGTGTTCCCTACCTCTAAATCATGTCAGTTGCAGCAGTTTGAGGAATGTTCATCTGAGGAGCTTATGTTATTGCCTCTAGCAATTATAGGATTATTCTCTAGTTCTCCTCATACTGGCGTTTTAAAGCCTTGATTTTTTTTATAATGAACCATAGCCACAAGAGCAATATGTAATCTAAAAGTTCCTGCATCATGAAGGCTTGATCGTCTACCCTCGTCCATAGCTTCTTCTTGGTGAATTTCCATTTAAGATATTGCATGTACCATCTTTGTTAAAGACTGAAGAAAATGACTTTTTGTTCATAGACTAGTATATGTCAAGCTCTCATTAACAACTACTATTGTTATTTCCTTGGAATAATAATAAAGATTGAACATCGCTCCATGAATAAATCTGTATAAAAATGAAAGTTGTAGAGACGATGGGTTAATCTCCTGATTAAACTCTGATACTTAAGTCAGGAAATAGAGGAGAGGCAATCTTTTTAATAGCATAACAATGTTGTATGATAACATACCATGAATGGTAAATGAGGAGTCTATTTATATACGATATTTATATACGATAGATAATAAGCTCATAAAATGATTTTATTATTACATGAGATATTCCAATCTCATTTTTAATTCTAAACTTCAAAGTTAAACTTGAACTTGTAAAATATCTAAAATTTTATCTTCTATACATTGGTAATGAGCTATAATAATATAGATTATTTGATATGTTATTGTGCTATTTTAAATTTGAAATTATGTGTACCAATGTTATTTAGACTCAATGAAGTTGTTCACTTCATGTTTCATTTTTTATTTTTACAAACGCAATGTAAAGAAGTTTCATAGTATCATTAGAATTTTTCATTGTCAAAAAGTAATATGTTAACCAAACTATTTTATTTGTGTGTGCTAAATGTGATGCCTACATTTATTCTTCAATTAATTTTTCATTCAATTATATTAAACATTTCCATAAAAAAAACTTTTTGCAATTTTCAAAGAACTACATCCACCAATGAAAAATAACCATAAGTGTCAAGAAAGAACATTTATCGAGAAATGAATATGTATATAAAGGTATCTAAATCATGCAAAAATAAAAAAAATTCAAAAATGTTTACAAGGTAGATGACATCACAAAGTAAGGTTTATATGTCTATGGTTAAACGACAAAGACTAGTGTTGAAAAGATCTATCATATTGCAAAACAAGGAAAACTAAATGTATCCTCCGGCCTCACAACATATAGTCCTCGAGCATCTCAAATGCGTAGATATAACAGTCTACCTGATAGCTTCTCTAATCTAATTACACAATTCACGATAAGAAAAATTACAAGTATGGAAGTTCAGTAAGTGTATACCTCCCATAACACTTACTAACTATATAAATCTTAATGCACTCATTTATTAATTAAAACACAACTAGTTATTTAGATTCTTGTCACTTTTCTTTACTTAATACATTACAGAGTACCTTATTCATCACCACTTATGTTCTTATCAATTGGTCTACAGATTTTGTGCTTTCATTTCTTAGTTATTTTGTTATATGTTGAATAGTGAAGGTAACATACATTATTTGACTATAACGTATGTTATCGACTCATATAGTCCAAGCCTTAACCGATTTTACACTTCAACAGATAGCACACGTTAGAGGGGAAGATAATTACATTGATCATGATGATAAGGTACGTTATCGATAAATCCAAGATAATGTATGTTGCTCAAAACGATAATGTAATCTTATTATGAAAACGTAAAGAAACCCACATTATAGGGGTTGGTAAGCCCCATTGTACTAGCTAATGTGTGTTACCTTAGAGGCAACGTACGTTACCATACATTAGCACTACATATTAATATTAATTCACCTAACTTAACAATCAACATAAAACTAACTCCAAACACTTCATATTCATTTCATTTTTTTTCAATCAATCACACCCATCATACTCAATACAAGTCAATTCAAGTCATACATAAGCATCTCATTATAAAATATCAACCACTCAACCCATATGATATAACTCAATAAATTTCATATAAAATATTCTCATTTCATATGCAATATGTTCATGCCATGTTCTCTATTTCTTTTTCAATTTTCTTAATCTTTCATTCGTATGAAAGGTTGATCAACTGAATTACAATGCTCACTGAGCAACCAAGGTCTAGCATTGTATTTTGTATCAGGCTCATCAAATAAAAAATGTCTTGCCTCGCCCATCAAAGAATTAAGGTCTATCATTATTTCTCTCATTACAATACTCATCAAACAATCAAGGTCTAGCATTGTATTCTTCATTAGGCTCACCAAACAATCAAGATCAAGCTTCACTCACCGAGCAATCAATGGAATTTAGTTCCTCTACAATGCTGAACAAACAATCAAGGTCTAGCATTGTATTCATTCTTCATCTCACCGAGCAATCAAGGTTGAGCTTTTCCCACTGACCAAATGAGGTCAGGCTTTATTTATCATTTAGATTCTCACTTCCTATCTCTCATATGCATCTAGATGTTTGATACCATAATGCAAAGTCTCAAGATTTATCAAGTGCAACTCATAATCCATACACACAACCATATACATCCTATAAACATTTTAAGATATCTTTTTCATCATGATTACTCATTATATCATTATCATCGTTTCATCCACAATAATGCCATTCACATAAATTTCAATGAGCAAGGTAATCATCATAAAATATAAATAATAAAAACGTTCATCAACAACCACACCATTCAATTACATGTAATTCCAAATGTAACCATTTTTATACATATCAAATCAATCCAAACAAACACTTATTGATAAATGTTCTATTGTTGACATTTAATAGTATAAATTTTTTATGTTTGACATGCATTTTAAGCTTTTATCATTAGTAACAATCAATTTATCCCTTATTTTATCATTTGTAGGTTCAAAAATAACTTTGTACAACTTTTACATGAAATCATGACAAAACTGAGTGAAATAAAATTGAAATAAACACCTTTAGCCAACTACACAAGAAAAGGCCATAGTCTACATTATCACTCAATGTCAATGTATCGTCCTAGAATACTACATTGGAAAAGGGTGTTTACACTGGCACAGACAAAATATTATGCTGTAAGCAAAATGTTAGTCTAGGCTACATTAACAGCTACACTAACATAGGTCAAATGCTACACTGACAACAAAATGTGAATGTAGGCTTCAAGGACATTTGAAGCCTATACGGACATAGGGCATTATCTACTTGGCCATTTGAAATGATAGTGTACTGTTCCAACATGGTACATGGACATTTTAACCATTACACAGACAAATGCCAACAACTACACAGAAGCTAAAATGATCGCTTAGTTGCACAGTAAATCATAGAAAAGGGTATTTTTGTCGCATGAGGTATAAAAGTGAGAGTGTTTTAATCTCAAATAAATTGTTAGAACATCAGAGATGATAGAAAAACATAAATTTAGGATTCCATGAGTGAAGAACGCAATTGGGGTGAGCAGTAGTGAGGATTTCAAACTAGACAGGTCAGTTACAATAGAATCCCATAGGTTCTCTATAACTAACGTGTTTCCCTTTATTCTGTCTATTTCTTTCTCTTAAATTATGAACTAAACTCTTTTGGGAACTTTGGTTGAGATGAACCAATTGATTTGTTGAATCTAATATTGGGATTTACTATTATTTATGATTTGTTGATTGATTGAGATTTTATTATGACTTATTCTTCTAAAATATTGACTGTTTGAACATGCACTTATGAGTAACTATTAATTTGTATAGGGCTAATCGAGAGATCAAACTATAAAACATAGATCACTCATAATTGAAAGGATTTTCATGCAAATCTAGAGATAGATCAACATAAATCCTCCGAATTAATATCAAACTTAATAGTGTAATTCACATAGTGGTAATGCAATGTTAATGGGTTTACCTTAGATGGAGATTTCAGGTTGAATTGGATAATGTTCGATGTTAATTACCACGAGAGAGGAATAAATATAAATCATAAATTTCCATTGTCCAATCACAAAACATCAGTAATGCAAATACCAATTGATAATTAAACAGTCCACTACAAAAAAAACTGCGCATTTAGCATCCAACTTTTTGGATGCTAAATGCATAGTTTGGACGCTAAATGCATTTACCGTCCAAAATTTGGACTCAAAATTTGGACAAAAATGTGTTACGCTAAAAAATTTAGCATCCACACGGATGCTAAAAATTTGGAGTCCACGTGAAAGCAAATATAGCATCCATATAGACTCTAAATAATTTGGACTTCATGTTGACTCTAAAATATTTTAAAGTCCACGTGGACGCTAAATTTAGAGTCCACAGGGATTCTAAAACATAATATTATAAATTAATTATTAAATAAAAATATAAAAATAAATATTAAATCGAATACTAAAATAAAATATAATATATAAAACTCAAAATCATATAATGTGCATAGAAATAATAAGAGTACTTGTATATGACAGCCTTATGAGGAGGCAATGGTGGCGGTGGCTGGTGAGATATGGAGCCATCGGCATCAACATGTGAACGCAAAAATTTCTCCATCTGTCGTTGCATATCTGCAAATTATTGGTCGTTCTCTTCTAGTTGTGCTACAAGAGATTCGCGATTCGGTTGTCGTTCTCTTCTTGTTGACACTGTAATAGATTCGTGACTCGCCTGTCATTCTCTTATTCTTAATGCTCTAACATGTCAACTCAACCCCGCTTACAGCCTCCATGTAGGCCTTGCATTGATCCTACAAGCTCTTGCACTTCTCGAAAGACCATTGACTAAGTGTGGTATGGGTGTGTGTCTGTTGAACAAAACAAAGCCATAAATATAGAAATGAACTTAATTAAAAACATTAATAGTGATTGTGAAATAAAACTTGCATGAACATCTGCAGATCTCTCGTCAATGAACTGTGTCCAATCACAGCTTCGCATGTGTGTCAGAATAAAAACATCAAGAGTGGCCTCCTAAAATAAATTATTAGAAATTAATAATTGAATTAAAAATAAATGTTAAATAAACTAATTAAGTAAAACGATAATTTTTCAAAGAAAAAATTATAAAAGATGTACCATCCTCTAGCGGTGTCAGCGGTGCGTGATTGACACCCCAATATACAAGGCTGGTTGTGACAGATGATTCACCCTTTGCTTTGCTGACTTTGCTTGGTATTAGGCAAACTTCAATATGTCATCCGTACGTCCCAAGTTAAGAAATCAATCCACGCGGGTTTTTTCTTTGTTCACGCTTGTTTTGAAGAATGTCATCGTATCTTCGTCCATCCTGCTTGTGACGCTCAAATTTTTAAAATTTATTTTTGAGTAAACAATAATTTTGGTAAATTTTTTTTATGATGCTCACAATTTAATACATGTAGTATTTAAATTCATGGCTTAGAATAAAAAAATACATTTTTATTCTTTCTAAAACAATTTATACTAAATCATTCACGAATCAAATCCATTTTTTTCCCAAATGTGCTCCACATACCTCGATCGTGGAAACACTCCTGAACCTGCACACATTTCAGCAAAACACAGGTGAGTATTTTTAATACTCAGTAAGTTTTCCCTCAGTGTCACTACTATGTTGAGGTGCATGGGAGTCGTCGGCCTCCGGGGCCTATCCTCCATCATGGCGCCCTAAAGCCATCTCACAGACAATCATTTTATGTATTTATACATTTAATTTAAGTATTTATCCACAAAGGAAAACATCCTAGATCATTAGGATAATTTAGGTATACATACTATTCCATTATACATTCTAAGTCATTATACTTAGTCATTT
>CANYCX010139316.1:0-11239 GCA_948193385.1 Breynia disticha f. nivosa
ATATAATTATCATAAACTCTCCTTCATTTAATTCTTAACAATTTCTTATTTTCATTATCGCGAAAAATTTATACGTATTTTTACGTATTTATACGTATTTTTACTGTATATTTTTTTTTACCAAATTTTTAGGATGTTACATAATATTTGCATTTGTACCTCCTCTTTTAGCCTAATTTCTTTAGCAATAAATCAACGTGATTCCAAATTTTTGCAATATATTTCCTTTTATAAGCCACTTTATTTTTTTCTCTTTGAAAGGAAACATTTTTTCTAACTCATTCAAATCATTATTGATATCATCTTCAATCTCGATGTTTACATTAGGGCAGTTATTTCACCATGTGAGCTTGAAGTCATATCTACAAAATAAACAAAGTACCTACTAAGGATTAAAAACATTGTAAGTTTATCTTGCCATCTACGAGAGCCAAGTTCATAAAGATGGAACGAAACCTTGCTTTTTTGTCAAGGAAGCAAACAAAATAATTATTTTACACGTGTGTTTTTTATTGAAATTTACATTTATACATGATAAAATTGCAGACAAAACAAAGACAATAAAGGCTTGCTTTTAATGCCTTCCTCTAGTCCTCACTACACTCTAGAAAACCTAATGACGTGGTATATTTTTTATTCGTGGATGGTTGGTTAGAAGATGTTGAGGACACATAAGATTTATCAAAGCTTTACGTTCTAAGGTATCTATTCAATCTACCTTGCATTTGCATCTATACTTTCATCACTCCAAGACTTATCTATTCGTTTATAAAATGAAAATTTTATCATTTATTTTATGAAGCTTTATAGTTTAAGCAAATTGTTAAGCAAAATACACACTGCCTTTGCTCATTATTAAACAAAACTACTTTGCATACCCACATCCACACCAATAGAAACCCCAGTAATCTTACAAGGAATAATAACAGTAATAGACCGATAAGTTCTATTCATAATCATGCCAAAAAAATGACATAGTTTCAATCTCCCAAAAAATAAAACCACCCCAAGAAAAACCCAACAACAAGTCGTCCATTATGGTTAAGTTATACAAAGGAATAAGAACAAAAATGGGGACTGATCCTTATACCTGGTGAGGCACTGAAGTTGGAGTTCTGAAGTGGTGTGGATGACGGGTGCGTAATTGAGTGAGGCACTGACACATTTATGACACGATTAACACGTTGATGTTAAACAGGTTATCGTGTTGTATGTCAACACCACACATTTAATGATACATTTTTTACCAGTGTGGCTATTAAAAAATTTAAAAAAACTAACCCTAATTTATAACTTTCTAAATTCTAACCCATTTGTCATAACTCATTAACTCAGCCGCACACCACATCTCACTTCAACTTCCAGCCACCACTGCTCCCCTTCAAGACTCCAGTCCACTACTCATTAACTCTACCCTCTATCTCTCCATCGATTTGGCATAGCCTCCAAGTAAGTTCATAAACATTCTGAACACTTTTTTATTTGCATCTACTGGGTTTTGCTGAAATTGAGAGTTTTTTACCTAGAAGTTGTTGCAAGCTCGTTGCCGAAGTGAACTTTCACGGTTGTGTATACAAAAAATTGATAGAAGTAGCCAGTAGATAGAAGTTTGTAGACAGAAGTTTTACAGGTTGGTTTTGAAAAAGCATTGACTTGGACCATAGAAAGAAATAAATTGTAACGTCCTGAAAATTGTAAGATTTAATATATATGAAAAATAACTTAAAAAGGGATCGAATCAGACTGTTTTAGGTAAAATTGTGAAAAACACAAGGCAACAAGGGCTGTGAGCACGTCCTCGTGCTTATGAAGGATGATTAGCACGATATCGTGCTCATCCTAGAAATTCAGCATGCCCTCGTGTTGAATTAATTGCAAAATGATATCGTGCATGACAGAACAGAAACTCATGCCAAGAAAACAGCACGGCCATTCAGCACGATATGTGCTCTAGGTCGTGTTAACTGGTAATAATCGAACAGTACTGATTGTTAGTGAATCACTTTCAAACAACAAAACTCAGAGAAAGCAAGTAGGACTATTGAGGAGAAACCCTAAAATTCAACCCAACAACTTCCTTAAGCAAGAAACATCTTAATTCTTGCAAGAAATCACTCCTAAGCTCAATTCCTAGTTTTGATTATATGAGGGAGTTTGGAATTGTTAGAATTGAATTCTAATGGTTAGGGTTGAGTTAGGTTGCTAGAAACATAATAGTAATAACTTAAGATTTGTTACTTGATTCGAAGGCTTGAAAGCACTGAACATATGATAAGAATGATTGCTATGATTGGAGAAATGATATTAAGGGGTTGTATTGTTGATTCTTGGTTAGGAATGAGTAAGAGAATAAGTTATTAATAGTCCCTGTATGATTGTTTGTCTAGGAGGATCCAGATGCGAGTTGGATCGAGATTTAGTCGGTGTTGGTGCGGTGCGACTTTGCACGTAAATCGAGGTAAGTGGGTTATGCTTACGTGTAAGTGTTTTCTTACACTTATGGCTCTTATAAGTGTTCTTACGCTTATTCATGTCTTTATAAGAATCTAAATGATCATAAGACACTTAAAGGAAGAATGATAAGTTTTAAAAGCTTGAATGATGATTCTTACTGATGATATGTGTTATGAGCATGTTGATATTGCTTTATTGATTCATATGTGATATATGGATTGTGCTAGTATGCTCATTGATACCATGTTGATATCTTGTTGATATCTTATTGATAGCTTGTTGATATTAAACACAATAAAGCATGTGTGATTGCTTATTTGCTTATTGGTTATGTTGAGCATGTGAATTGGTTGTGAGCATGTGATTTGCTTGTGATTGAGCATACTTGAGATTGTGGCCATTGAATGTATTCATTCATGGTGTTGCTTTATTGTGTGACTCTGGGTCGTTCTATTCCGAGAGAGATTCTTGATGCCGGTGAGAAGCCGATGATATTCCGCGAGAGATTCGAGATGCCGAGAGAGATTCTTGACGTTGGTGAGATGTCGATGCTGGTGAGATGCCGATGATTTAAATGAAAATGAAAAGAGATGTAAGCCCCGAGCATTCTCATGTGTTTGTATATCATTCATATGCACCTGTGAGATTGGCATTCATAATGAGCATGTGTGATTTCTGCTTTATAATTTATGATGCTGATTTGATTAATATGAATTTGAGCTATTATGTTTGAGATGGTTCTTAGGAGTATACATGTGCTTTGCTATGATTTGAATCTTAGATGAGTTTGTATGCTGATTTGAGTGTACATGTGTTATATATGATATGCTGACAAGGTATATGACCTAAAACACTTCATAAATACTCAAAGAACATGAAAACAAAATCAGAATGGTTGAAACAGAAGCTAAGCACGCCCACGTGCTGCTAGGTAACCTGAGAAAGGTTATGAGCACGCCCTCGTGCTCTAATGAGCACAACCAATGCGACCTGATAAAGGTGAACTGAGCACATCTCTTGTTTGAATTGGCAAGACGTGTCAACTAGGAAGAGTGACATGAGCACGCCCTGTGTTCATCTAGCACGACCTCGTGTTGTTCCCTTGCACTTCATTTATTTGATATATTGTGTTTCACTTACTGAGTATATCTGTATACTCACCTCCTTGATTGTTTAAATGATGTGCAGATCGTAGGTAGCTGCTTCTGGAGAAGCTGATTTGTGGTGATCAGAGACTTGTGCGATATTTGATCGAGGTTCGACTCCAGGGATTTTGTTTTCAGCTTTTGTTTTGTACATTGGATGTACATATTATGTATGTATGTTAGTTTAAATTTGTTTTTAAACTGCTTATTTTGCTTCTACCTGTATGAAAAGATTTGGGGCCCAGAAGCTTGTTTTAAATATATACATATTTATCTTTTTCTCTATCACCATATATTTTATGAATTTGGGGAAATTTTAGAATATTTATTTTAAAAATTTGAGCTTCATATCAAGTGTGAGGTTGTTTGATAAATTCTCTTTCATACAAATGTTTAGACTATAAATGTTATGATTTTAACATATATTCTAAGTGTTTATCATGGAAAAAAGTTTATTTATCCCTTATCTAATTATTTGTAGGTTAAAAATGACTCTGTACGACTTATGAACAAAATTACGACGAAATGAAGTTAAAACAAGACAAATTTGGAAAAGCTGGAGAACTACACGGTCATCCGTGCAGTTACACGTTCACAGTGCATTGGAGTGCAAGGACATTGTCGCGTCCATGTATCACATCAGCAAGTTATACGGGCAACACGTTAACTACACGGACGTAGTACAAAGGGACAGTAACTATTCATGTACTTTAGCTTATTTGCGACTTTTCGGTTATGTCACGCATGGAAAGCAAAGAAAAATAATGGTTATGGATATTTCACGATTCCAACCACCATCATCATCATTCCTTCATACCATACACTCATATTCCTCCATTCTCGAGAGAGAATCCAATTCTCTAAGGAGCCAAGGGCAAGGAACATGATAGCTTAGGTTGAGATGAGTCTCTCTGCCATTGACAACTTGTTCGCTATCTTTTCTATTATTTTCTTTTCCAATATGCACTAAACTCTTTTGGACACTTAGGTTGAGATGAACTATTGATTGTTGAACTAGAGATTGGATTTTAGTTTTATTGTTGAGTTATTTGTTGATTGAGATTTAATTATGAATATTTTTTATATATTAATTCTTATAGGGCTAATCAAGAGATTGGATATACGATAGATTACTCATAATTAAAAGGAGTTGCATGAAAATCTAGCAATAGATCGACATAAATCCTCCGGATTAAGGTTAAACTTAATATAGTAATTCATAGAACATTAATGCGGTATTAATTGGTTTAACTTAGAAAGAGATTTTAGGTTAAGTTAGCTAATATTAAGCATTAATTGCCTTGAGAGAGGGATTAATATAATTTAAGAATTGGCACTGTCTAGTACAAACACAATTATTCTTCTAGTTCTAACATTATTATTTATTTTGAATTGCATCCATTACTATATACTCACTAACTCTACTAAAAATTTCATCTTTTCTTTATTTACATATGATATAATAAATACTTTTGTCAATTATATTATCACAATTTTCTATTTATATAATTTTCCTTCTTACTTTACTTTGATTCCCATAACATTCAATTACATTTCTTTACTGTTTTCTCCTCTCTCTTTTTATCTCTTGAAGAATGTACTCTATGCCATATATATTTTATCAAATCATACAATACTACCTTAACAAGAATTTAACTTTGTAAACTTTTTGTACTCTTTCTCTACATGTGTTTTCTATATACTCTTTGTAATAAGATTAGAATATTTATTTGAGAAAATTTTATTTTCCTAATATAACCAATTATTCTCACTCTAATTTTATATATCTTTTTATATATTTCTCTTTCTAACTAAAATTTTCTACAAATACTCCATAATCACAAATATAATATAACATCAAATCAATACTCTATCAATCATTATGTTAATAAATATTATCATTCAAATAACTACTCTTGAAAAATCATCGCATTCAATATTCACATATAATTCTCATGATACTATATCCATAAATATTTATTGATTAAACTAACTCTTCGGTGATCGTTCGAGTCTGTAATCTAATATGCTCTTTTTCATCTTTTCTCTATAATAAATCTAACCTCTAGGTTTATTGTCTCTAGTTACAACTCAACACAATTCACAATATCCTTTAAATTTTTATGTTCATATGTAACCTCTCTCTAACTAATTTTCTCCACTTATATCTGCGCATCTTCAACATGTGAAATATAACTTTTATTATTACTGATTTTATACCACATCTCTTCTCTATATTAATTAACCATTTCAATTTATACTTCAAATTATATAACTATATAATATCATATACAACAATAGTTGTATGTTACTATTATCATTACCCTTTTCAATAATTTAACTCATATATTCTCTACATACTTTAATTGTTCTAACTTTATAAAATATTCTTTCTATAATTCATTTTAATTCTCTAAACATATTTCTTTGAATCAATTAAACAATATAACAATTAATAATCATATCATACTTTATCTTCATATATTCTATCTTAATATTTATATCTATATAACCATTTACCTCTACTCTTATTTCATATACTCTTTTTTATATTATACTCATACTCTATTCATTCTTCATAAATGTTTTCTCTTTATTCTTCTCTATACTTTATACTTATTATCATAAAGGTCTATCATCTTTCAATAATCTAATCTCATTGTAATTATTAGATCAACATTTATTACATTTGATCATATTTTTGTCACACTATTACCTATTTAAGTATGTAAACATACTTTCATATCAACAACATTCTAATTTTAAATAATCCTATAAAATTTGTACCATCTAAAATACCATTATATATTGATTCAACTCAGCTGAATCCTTCTCTCCTTTGTAGGCTATGCATATGTTTCATTTTTCTTATTTCTTATAATCAAATGCATTCCTATAAGTTTATCATTATTCATTTATGCTACCTAGGAACATATCTCTACTTTGATACCAAAATAAAACATCCCACTATATTATTTTATTTTTATAATTGTTAAAATCACAGTTTTCTCTGTTTAAATATGGTATTAAAAATCACTACATTCAAAAACAAAGCTCGAACTTCTATTACTATCTATTGACATTTGCTATTCTATAGTCATCTTTTTTCATTGCATTTCAAAGAGATTTATCATTTATCATTTTTTTTACTAGACATGTGTTGCTCACACTGTATGTGTTGACTGACAGTCTTGACATGTCTCCATGCAAAAGTAACATAGTCTTAACATGGGCTTGTGTTACTTCATATAGATCCTGTGTTATGTGGAACACCCACCATGTTAACCTTGATATGTTACATGGACAATTCACACGATCGTGTTACTAACCATGTTATTTAAAAATCATTTAGAATGCTCACAAATGCCCATGTTACATTCATATTAACTAATACATCTTATTTAATCCAATTTAATAAGTAAATTATATCTCACAATACAATTTTATGCATAATATTCAAACATCAATAACATTCAACATTTTTAACATAGAATTTATAAAATAATAGGAGAGAGAAGATCCTCAAGGTTTCAGTTAGTCATACTCCTTAACTAAATTTTTACTAGAAATAAAAAAGCAGATTAATGAGTTGCTAACATAGTGAGTATACTTTTAATGATAATTATGATTTTAATTAGTATGTCACAGTTACATGCATACATACATACATAAATGCATGCATACATACATACTTTTAATCATACTTTCACGATTCATTATCTAATTCATTTCTCTATCTTCATCAATCATGTTTCTAAATTCCTATTAACCTTTCGCAGTTCTTATTATCACTTATTATCTTTTCTTTTCCAATACTCTTTCAATCTCTAAATCAACTCTCTACTCTCACTTCTTATTTCTACATCTCTATATTTATAAATCAATTCAATAAATCTTTTGTTATTTTCTACCTTATACTCTTACTCAACGCACAAGTATTTACATTCATCTCTAATAGTAATACAATACTTTTACATACCTCTATGTTTTTCCTATACTCTAAAAAATCCTATAAATCAGGAGTTTCCATTTGCAAATATATGTATCCATCTGCAAATATTTAAAATATCCTCTACCATTTTACATTTACCATGAATCTCCTATTAATCTCTAGACGATGATATAATAATCACGTCACTTGGAACATATCATCATCATAAATCATATACGCATATATCATGTTGTACTCTTTTATTCTTTTTTCATAGCGATTATCCTTGATTGGATTATCTGAATTCTCTTTTTATACTCTAGACCTGTAGGTCTTCCTCTAGAATCATAGGTCTCTCTCTAGACTTGTAGGTCTTCTTCTAGACTCGTAGGTCTCTCTAAGATCTTTCAATTTCTCATAATCTATAGGAGTCGAAGATCCTTTATACTCTCTAGATCTATGACAAGTAATCACATTTTCTTTGTTACTCTTTTTATCATATGCATGCACAATATTAATCCACTAATACAATTGAACTCGATTATTCTCTAAGTATTTACATACTTCTTCATTACTTATTCTCTTCTCTAAAATCATTCAATTCTTTTAATATTGTAGCCTCTAATTATATGAACATATTTATACTCTTAAGCATATAATTATATATCCGCAACATTTACTCTGATCATCTATCAAAAAAGCTCAATTAATATCACACACAAACATCCTTTCAACATATAAACACTTTGAATATAGTCTCTGGTGGGAATGATGCAACCTCTGCATGCCATATTAATAATCTCACACTCTATTAGTCATTTAGGCATTATATATCTACAAGCATATAAATTATTTAGTCTATACCATATATAATAAACATTTAAAGAAACTATAACACCTTGAATTTGAATTTGGATAGTATACTCACCTTATTGATGTTCCATAATCTTTTATACTTTCAATCATCTCCATCCTAATATTTTTTTAATCCTATAATCATCATTGACTATTTAAAATTATTACACAGTGTCATTTATTACTATATCTTAATGAACAAATAATATGTTCTTTGCATTATAATTTTCCCTGACTTTCGGCCAACCTTAATAAACCATAACTCTTTGATTTTAACTCCATTCTGAATTTTGAATATGTTAATCCTCTATATACATACTAAAAATAATCCTTCTGGGCTGATATTTAATTTTGCCTGAAACATATAATTTCATACGTATCAATAAATATTTTCATATATATATATATATCAATTCTATCCTATTTTGATAAAAAATTTATAAATCATGGTAAATACCTTTTACGTCTCTATATATTTTTATTCATTAATATACTTCTTAAGATTTACTCACATACCAAAAAATCCTCTTAATTCTTCGTGTATAATTCAAGAAAATTCATACAACTTTATGTTTTTCACCTACTTGCTTTCATATGTACCCTTTGTCCTATTTTTCCATTCTAGGTATTTCTCTCAAACCAAATAAGATTTTCAATTGATTCCAAAGGAAAAAGTTCCTTGCATCCAATATTTTCCTGACATATTAATTATATCTCATTTGATTTTCTGTGGAAAGAGAATCAATCATTTCGTTACAAGTGTTTCAAATTTAAAAAAAAATTGCCTTTTTGATTTGTTTGATTTTTCATTAGATGTCAAATATAATCTTTGTTACCTTGATGTTTCCTCAATTTCTTCTTGATTTCTTAATGAAATCTTGAAGCAAAAGATGATCTTTGTCCCTTAGATGTTTGAGGAGAGTTTTCTGGAGTTTAGATAAGTCTTTAGAAGGGTTTTGAAAGTGTTTATGTCGTGAAATGATCAAGAGGAAAATTTAATTTGGCTTATATAATCTTCACCTTTTCTTTCATCCTTGTCTTCTAAAACATTCTGGTATCGTCACAGCACCATGTGTAAAAAGCACGGTCTATGCCTCTCTTTGACTCCATGTTTTTGCATTTAGCACGCCCCTATGTTGTTTAACACGCTCTATATCTCAATTTGCACACCTGATGTGTTAATTTAACACCCCTCTCCTATCTTATGTATAATTCATCTTTCATTTGTTTTTCATTTGATTATTTCCAATATCAACGTATGAATACTCATATGCACATACTTCTTCAAATACATTTATGTAGATTTTTTGCTTGGTTTTCTATTGATTTTTTATCCTATTTATCTCATTTTAGGTAAAAGATTAGGGATTTGACGTTCTTCTTTGATAACTTCAGCAAAACCATCCTCCTTGAATATTTTATCAGTTTAATATACATAAAAATAAAAATAGATAAAAAATGTCAAAATAAAATAAATTGAATTAAACATACCCTAACAGTAAAAAAGACATATGCACTGGTTACTTTTAAGATGGACATTCACTCATGGGTGTAGAAAGTACTACGTAAATCATTTCAAATATTTTTTTCGCATAATATTTTTTTAATGATATTTTTTTTGGGCCAATTACATATCTACTCTACTTTACCTTTTTATTTACAAATTTTTATGAAAACAAAAAAAATTGCACATCTAAATTTTATTTTACATAACGTACGACATTTTATAAACCTATATAATACAATTTTTGAACGACGTACGATTGTACCATCTTACCCATACAGATGAAAGACACAATTTTTCTATTATGAACACAAATTTTCAGTGGTGGAAAAACTCTTTTTTTTTACTCAAAATAATACTACAATTGCTTCTAATATTCTGCTTTGCAAAAAGACCTATCATTTTGCTTTTTTTTTTCCAGACGGTGGCATTTAGTAGCATTTAATAAGGTATGCTTTTTGCATCTTTACCCATTACTATAACTTAATTATATATTGTTAATCTTGCCCATTATAATGAGCTCAGCTTTTAGCAGGTTGTAAGGGCACAATATTTTTTGTGGTTCTTTTGATTGGTGTCGTTGATATTGCCATGGATGCAAAATGAAATTGAAGTGGCAAGGGATATGTTGCATGCTTTTGTGGAGGGACAGCTCAAATACATTACATTATAAGATTTTTTTTTAAAATCTATATCAAAAACAATCTGAATTATAACAAATAATCAACTTAAATTTATTAATTGAATATTGAAAACATGAATATATATTTATATTCAAATTATATAACCAGAGATATAATTATTTATTTTTAATATATATTAGTTTATAAAATAAAATTATAAATATTAAAAAACACAACAATGTAGTATGTATTGTAAAAATATTTATACAGTTTATATGATGTTTATATTACAATATAATTAATTAAAAAATACATAAATTTTGATAATACATACATTACAACCATAAAAAATACATTTTTTTTTGTTAAAATTATTGCACATATATAGTATATATTTAGTTTATATAAAATCTATATATTAACAACAACTCAAATATTGATAAAAATAAATTTTAAAAACTATATAAAAAAATTATACCACCTTAAAAAATATACATATAAACTAATTTTTGCATAAAACTACTTAATTAACTTTATACTATTTTATGTTGTATACATGATCTTTACATTACAAAAATAATTATATAAAAATTTTCAAAATACTATATTTTATTAAAATATTCATATGCAGTTTACATTGTAGTTTATGTTTCATTATAAAATATAAAATTAATATTTACAGAAACACTAAAAAAGAGCTATAAATCAAAGGAGAAAAATAAAATAA
>CANYCX010139533.1:2500-10808 GCA_948193385.1 Breynia disticha f. nivosa
TAACCGTTCGGCCAGAGATGCCTTTGTATGGTATAGCAAGCTGTTTAGCTACTTGTATCGATTTGCCACAGTGTGGTTAGATACAATTACCTCAGCTTGGCTGGATGGGAATGAAGGTCGAGGGAGCAGGGAAAAAAGGGTTATTCGCTATTGGCTCACCCTTGTATCAGGCCTTGGTACGGCCTATACATGATTGGCCATGACGGTTTTGGCAACATTCAGAATGTCTGGTACCTATAACCAGACCCAACCGTTGCAGTACTTGAGATTGAGAGGAAAGATCAAAAGATTAGAAGGAAAGCTAAGGATATAACGAATGGCTATACTCTTTCTTACCTCCCCTGCTCTGCTAGCCACCATAAAGAAAAAAATATCCCAACAATAAGCACTGACTGGCGCAGATAGTCACTCTATTTAAAATAGAAAGAAGAAAAGGGGGTTAACCTTTCTTTTCTACGCTTTCTTGAAGGGTGACGTGAAGAAGTACTCGTTGTCCCCGAGGATGAAACCGTATGGCAAAAGTAGGAATCGGTAATTGCAAATTTGAAGAATCTCTCCTTGGAGGTTGGTAGCGTAGCATCTGGGGCAGAACCCTATTAGAAAGGGGGAGAGAATGACTGCATAGGTTGATTAGATTGTCCTCTTAAAAAGGTAGACGAGACCTAATGGCGTGAGAAGAAGCTGTTGTAGGAAGAACCGCTAGGAGGACCTCCGCTCCCTACTCAAGAAATTCCTGAGCTTGTTACTGCCCAATGACATCATAGTACCGGGTCGAAAGAAGAAATGTGGCTAGAAACTGTTCTGAGGATTCAAACGTTGCCCTTGACCCTGTTTTTGCCCTGTCTGCTGCGCACCTTTGAAATGGGGTGGCATTTCGCTCCCCTGTCTCCGGACCCTACGGACCTAATGCAGTTGCTATGCTATCCGTTCTTACCTTGAATGAATGGGGCAGCCCCTATCTTTTTCATTCCCGGCTGGGACAAAGCCAAATCGGACAGTTGCGTCAGAGAATCTAGTGGTTGGTGCATCTTTCGTTGAATTTGCTTTAGCAGTCCTGAATCCGCAGTAATAGTACTAAAAGCGAATCTTCAAATTCTTAAACTAGCGCCTTAGTGAACATGTTTTGAATTTTCCTTTTTTTTCTCTATTACATCTCGCCGCATACCTACATGTGAAGTGAATACCATTAGCAGAACAAGCCTCTTGCTTGCTGTTGAGGACTACACTTTCTAGTATCATTCGGATATTCCCAGTCTAAGAGGAATTCATAGGGGAAGGATACTAGGAATGCATTGGATGCTTAGGTGGGCAGTTTAGCCAGTTGATTCGAATCGAAGGGATTCCGCTAGGTAAGCGTGGATATGTCCCGAAGGCTCTATCCGCTTACGGCCCAGTGCTGGTAGGTTTCACTGAACACCAATCCAATCGTCAAATGAAAGATTTCACTGATTGACATTGAGGTTTCTGCGTAGGCTCGTCAACAAAGAAGCGGATGCAGACAGGAATGTAGGCTTTTCAAGTGAGCAACTCGTTACTTCCTTGGTTGTTAGCTTTGCCTTTCACTTTGGAGACAAAAACCTAATGTCCTAATGTGTCGGAGGTCCATATTTGGCATAGCATTTCCTCAACCCAGTAATCCGATTCAATGAGAAGTGGAAAGATCTATAATGAAGAGCGGAGACCAGAGTCAATGTCAATCCAAGGGCAATTGCGGAATATATGGTTTTCGACCTATCTTTGAAAGAGAGTAAACCCCATAATACTGGCTGCTGCATCATTCCCAGACTCTTGACTTGCAGGATCGGGCATAACCAAGATTAATAGTGCGTGCGGGCCTAGCTTCGAGTGTTGTCGGCACCGTAGTTGGCATTCAACCTCGGGGTTCGAAAGACCTTGTTAGGCACCTTTATTTAAAGGAAGAGTTGAAGCCGGATCGAGATGCTTCACACTCACACAGTAATGGATAGTACAATAAGATAGTGAGCAGACCAATCTCGATCGTAGATTGGAAACCTTGGAAAAGGCGGATAGCGAGACGAGATAAGGCTTTTCTTCCTTAGATCACACCTTCTTCTTTCTCCGTACCCTGGCAGGCTTCATCCAACTCTCTCTTCAATCGGATCTTGACCACCCCAACAAAGCACTGCTTTGCTTTAAACGGATTCCGCCATTTAGGTTTCGACTAGATCAGATACCCCATACCGCTTGAAGGATGACAACAGGAGAGACTATTACCTTAATATGAAACTTAGTCCGACTGGTGCGATAGCCGCTCGACTGAAAGGCACAAAGTTCTCGACTGTAAAGGAGAGGGTACGAAGTATCTCGACCGTAGGGAACAAGCAAGGGCCAACTAGATAGGGGATTAAAGGTTTCCGTGGTAGGCGATGAATGGAGCAGTCGATCAAGGCAGAAGGTTGGATTCAATGCTTAGTCTTTTATCCTTCCCGTCTTGTGTTGGTAGAGAATTCCTCAATTAGGGGTTCAACATAGATCCTAGAGAGCGAGTTTAAGCAGCATCACTAGAAGAATGAGGTTTTTAGACTCAAAGCCGAAGCATATAATTCATTTTATTCGTGTGAATGGGATAGTTGCGCTTATTCAATGTCACAAAGCAAAGGAAGAAGAGATGGGAGTTTGAGACCTGAGAAGGAAGGCATGAATGCCCGGGTCAGTGGTGTAATGTTCAACCCGGCGGGGGCTCCGCCTTTCTGCAGTTTCTTCTTCTTCCTCTCTTCCGCTGCTTTCCGTGCTATCTCCCTTCAGCTGCTTTGACAGATCCATATCTGCACCAAAAAGAACATTCAAATGAGTAGAGCCTTATCAAAAGAACAAAAAATACAAAGAGTTTCCGTTTAGGTCTTCTTCAGTCCTAACACCACTTAGAGCATCGTCATTAGTGGGACTGGAGGGTGGATAAGCTGTAAGGAGAGGAGGCTCGGCAGGAGGTACGACTGCTAACGGCATTGCCTCGAGAGTAGGAGGCTCCCTCGCTGGTTCTTGGGGGGCTTCCCGGCGAGAAGAAGAAGTCCGAGGGGCTGCAGAACTTGACCCAGCACCAGAAAGACTCACTATCCCCATCCCCTAGCTTGAAGGAGAATTGATGACCCAACCTCAGACTCCGTATTTACTAGCAATGCAATGGGACGAAGGAAGGGATAGTCATATTCAAGCTATCCCAATTCACGTATTATAGGAAATACGTTCTCACTATGAAGTCAGTAGAGCTTAAGAATGGGATGCCAAAGATGACCTGATCGAAATTGACATAGACCATTTCCGAGATCCTCTACTAAGGTATTCGATTTGCCATAGCAAGGGAAAGAGGCCCGCCTCACCTCAATCTTTGTCTGAGTGTGCGTAAAAAAGCTTCGATTCGTTTGCTTTCCCTTTCTTCCTCTTACAAGATCTGGTCCAGCTACTCGACTGAAAAGAGAGGAACGAACTCTACCATTCCTGCAAACCTTTCTTTTTTAATTTCACCACCGGGGAAGAACTAGAAAGACTAGAGAAAGAACTCCTTCAAGAAACCTACGGGAAGATGGCAGTAAGTCCTCGATCACTTAATATCGGGAATAGAACAGCCAGGCTTAGACCGGTGAATGTAACACAAACCTAATAGAGAAAAAAGGAAAAGCAAGGTATACCTTCGTTCACCAGCCAGACAAGTTCGTTCTAATAATAGATAATCCAAGTCAAGTGTGAAAGTGACTCTTCTCTTTCTAGGCCTTGGGGCATTCTACATCCAGAGTAGGAGACAGGGACAGAGTGGAGATAGGATAGTCCAGTCCTGGGAAAGTCTCTATTTATCGTATAGAAAACAGAAGCTATTTAGTCAAAGAAAAGAAAAGTCATCTTGGGACAGTCAACCTTTGGTGAAGGAGTGGCGCATATGCTTTGGTCAGTTTTCTGTCGGGTGCTTCGGCGGCTAAGAGATTAGTCAAGCTCCTCGCTGAGTGGGAAAGCACTCGGAACAAAGTAGGTTCCGTCAGAGGGTTGAATGGGATGCGGGGTAACCCGAAGAGGGGTCCATCTCACCTGCCCGCGCTTCTACTTATGAGACTAAGAGACCAAAGGCCTACTCTCTCCACAAAAAGAAAAATAGATCCAGGCCCTGACGGACCGGATCCTTTTTCCCTTCAGGGGTTATGGGCTGCGAAGGTCAAGCCTTAGCCTCATGTACGGTTGGATGCCCTTTCCTTCTTTTAGCCCTGTGAGATACGTTAAGTCATACCCATGTTAAACTTCATGCTCCTTGGGATTGGCCCGAAGAAGTAGGTTAAGCGGGGTCTCCCTTGTAAGCTGATAGCTCCTGTGTTAGGCCGGAACGGAGTGTCCGCGGTTCTGAAGAAGACAATTGGTTTTTCTTCCTTGCATCGAGCAGGGACGAAGTGACTCGACTAAAAGGAGAGGGACGATGAAGATTGCCCCTTGGGTTCTTGTATGGCTGATGTCTAGTGTACTTTTGGGAGTTTTTAAGCCGCACGTACCACTCTCCTTAGTCTCTCTGCTTCGTTATGCGAGGCCGCGTCTTCAATCACGATTACGTTGACGACGAATAAAGAGGCCAATAGGAGGTTTTCCATAGGAGGACTATACTCCGATTCTCATGACTCGGACGTAACAGAACGATATGAAAATGAAAAGAGAGTTGCAAGCATTGATATGCTGCTATGCTTCTCCAATCAAGAAGAGAAGGGAGATTAAAAGACTAAAAAGGTAATCCAATTAATTTGGTAAAATTACAGAAAGAAATAGAGGAGCATGCCTGCCTATGTAATCATATCAATTTCTAAAGAGATTCTGGAAAGCCAAGACATGCACGCGCCGAACTGATTGATATCGAACCCGGCTTGGGTGCCCGATCTCGAATACCATTTTGTTTCAGAATCTATGCTGATAGGGGCTGGGATGACCGTGAATACCATGATCGATTGATTTATTGAGCTTATCCAAGACGTCGGTGAAATAGATCTTCCTATGCATTTTATATTGGGCGACTAAGCAGACACAGAAAGTACTGACTAAACATACATGGCAAGTGCAAGCCCCAAGAAAGAAGATGTTTTCGGTTCGAAGGTCATTCCAAGCAATGCGGTCGATGACCCTTATGTTATTGGAAGAACTCAACTACCAAAGCTAGGCCTGACACAATCTCATGTCAAAGAGTTATCGACACCGCGTGACTGGGGGAATCCATTCCTTTAGGTGAGTAGTAACTACAAAGCCTACACAGGAGAATCGACAACTAGAAAGAAATTACATATATAAGAGAAAAACCATATAGTTAGTGAGATTGTTAGTTGTGTAGGAGTTGTTTTCACGCGGGGTAGAGGAATGTTTAACTCGTCTGGCTCATACGACCTGAAGATTGTAGGTTCGAATCCTAGACGGGGTTTCGCAAGCTCACTGAAGTCAAGAGCAAGAAGAGAATTATCATAGGATAAGATAGATGCGTTCTGCCCTTTGCTTTTCTAAGTAAGATAGTTGATCGAGAAACCTCCGCCCAAAGGTGCTTTTATGAAAGCCGGTCACCGGTAGGCTAAGATCCTTGATGACTTATGAAGAAAGAAAGAACAGAGAGTACTGTAGGGGAGAGAAAGTGCTTTTATCATCTAATTTTTGAGTCAGAAAGCAGTCTACTCATGTACTAATGGCAAGGTCCGGAAATCTCGTATCTAAGAGTGATGTTCCCAGGCTAGTCATTCCTCGTATGAATAAGAAAAGTTCTGATTAACTGCCCTTGGCCTCTTTCCTGCCCCTCACCCGATGGTTGATTAGGTCGAGAAAGACCCGAGTGATGTTCTTTTTTACCTGCACGAGAAGTCGGCCTCTGCTTTCTTGCTACGTGCATAGGGAGCCCAAGCCACCAGGCGAGGAAAGGTTTCATATGGATCCACTTCTTGCCACTCTTCTCATAATCTAATGGTGGAACTTGAATCATATGCATTGGGAAGAGACGAAAAAGACTCGCGAAGAAAAGTCATGGCCAAGTGGATGGAAATAGCATAAATAGAACCAAGCCTTCTCTAAAAGAAGCAAGTGCAAGTCCCAGGAAAGCAGCTAATGTCAGAGGACCTTTGCTTGATTCGACTTCTGCCTCCTCCTTTTTCAATATGAAATTCGAGATGAAGTAGCTTGGGGAAAACTCCCTTCATCTATATGCTCCCCTCTTCGGGGCAATGTCTTCCCATATAGATCATCAGAACATCAGAGCATCAGAGCAGTCGCCGGCTTTAAGGATAAGGATACCTTACGCCCCCTCTTCTTCTCTGCTCCTTCCCGGTTCCACCATTTTTCCATATCTCGCCAACTACTAGTCATGCTGGAGCGATTCGTGGGATATCACTAGGAAGATCAGATCGGTTTTCTCAAAATTCAAGAATGATTTTCAAAATAAAAAGGTTTATCTTCTGCTGAAGAGCGACAGGCTTATCCTTCTTCGATTGCTAAACATATGAGATGTCCGGTTTTCTTCCCTTCGTTCCTTTGGATCTCGACGGTTACCAACAGCTTTTTTGAATCAAAGTGTGTTACAGGCTATGGAAATTGCTTTGATTATTCTTTATCTGGTGTGCTCATCGTAGCGTTATAAGTCGGGGCGATAACGAATTCGTAACCAAGAACGGTGGGGTTTCTAAGGTGTGAGCGGCATCTTAGAGATGACTGTAAAAACGCACTTTCTCAGCTTTTCGTAGTCAGATGGAGCGAGCCAGGTTTTTCTTGCCTAAGAACCAGGTTTCTTTGTATGGAGCCACCGTCGTTTAACCAGGGTGCACCAGGCCGCATGACCCAATTTCAACTAGTCACCAAAGAACCCAAAAACGGGATTTCCAACCGAAAAAAAACCATGAGACTCCTATTGCCTCTGGCTGGATCGTCTTCCCTATCCTCGCAGGAAAAACTGGCTCAATGGAAGAGGGCCCTCCTCCTAGAATGCCAAGAGGAGCCATGAAAGTAGTAGAGCCTTTCCCTTTGAAGGAAAGAGTCGACGTTATTGATTTCAGATATGGGGAGCACTATACATAGATAGAAGCAAGCGCTACAAAAGAAAAAAATCCCTACTACCTACCCCACCCCAGCCCATCGGATAATGACCATTGTTGCACCTCTGGAAGCAGACAGAAAGAGATTGCAGAGTAAGCGCCTCGCCCTTATCCTTATACTACTTTCCCTGTGTTAAATCACTCCCTCCTCACTTCACTTAAAAGCAAGCCTGCCCAAGGAAGAAAGAACAACCAGGGCTATATTCACCCCTATCTAAGTTAGGTAGCCTCCTCACTAAACACAAGTAAGAGCTAGCTTGCATTGAGAATGAGGGGCCTAGTGCCCGGGGTATCCCGGTGGATCGAAAGCCGCAGCCATCCGGTATTGAAAAAAGGTGACTGCCTCCTTTTGGAAGCGGAGGGGGAGGGTTCCTGCCTATAGGCGGCCGTCGGTGTCGCCTCCACTGCCCGATTAGTTTGGATAGGATGTACGAGTGGCAAGCTCGACGCATTCGCTAACCGAAGAGCTTAATCTACGAGATTCCGGATTCGAAGCGGGTCCGATATCCGATCTCCCACTGACGTAGGAGACTAGTCTCGACCAGTTCTTTAATAAGATATCACCAGATCCAGTGATAGACCATCAGAAAGTGGGAAAGTACACAGTGGCAGTCCAGACTTAGCGCCTGGGACGCAGCCTTTTTACTCACTGGAGTTGCACTTAATGAAGCAGAAAGTAGCCCAAAAGCTTATAACAAGATAACCATCAGAGCTCTCTTTTTATTGGAAAATCGGGTTGCCAGTCCGATTGGACAGAACTGCTAGCCTCCTTCTTCGCTTCCAAGGGTGACGCCTACACCCCGGAGTTCAGGCTTCGAAAGGGAAAGGGGGGCAAAGCCTTCCTAGGTTCCAAACTCAGTGGCTTAGAGAGAGAGAGATTGAGCCTCCACTTCAGCAGAACCATGCTGGGAGAATAAGGGGGAGCGCGGAGGGAAGACAAGCTGATATTCCATGCCATTCCTCACTCCGGAATGAAGGGAGGGTCCTGCTTAAGGAAGGGCGGTAAGAAAGAGAGAGAACCGGTTCAAGGCTTAGTACGCACTCTCTTTGGATTGTTTTCTTCCTAAGTAGCCTTTTAGCTCAGAAGTAGGAATACCCAGAAAAAGAAACAGGCGAGAAATATAAAAGAAAAGAAGGAATCGGGGAATCGAAAATAGATCACTTCATTACCTAGGATTCTCTGCATTACCTTGACCTAGATCCCCTTTTAGTTACACACCTCCGTCCAAAAGCCATCTCTAAGGGCAAAGCTCTTTTTTCTA
>CANYCX010140069.1:0-16772 GCA_948193385.1 Breynia disticha f. nivosa
TATGTTCTAAATGTAGATGTAAATTATGTTTTAGGAAAATAATGTTAAAATTTTATGAAAAAAATTAAAAGACTGTAAGAAACAAATTTTTTCTTAAAATTGAGAATAAAATTGTTATGGCTCATTTTCAAAATATAAAAACTGGTAGATATTGGTGCACCCCCTATAATTTTATCCTGGATCCGTCACTGATCACGTTCACAGTATTGCGGCTGAGAGCAACCTATTTGTAGATTATAATATCATCAAGCTCCGCCTCCTTTAACAGCTATATTCTCCAAACTGATATTTCATATTTGGCATCATTCTTTGGTATGAAATAAAAATGGTTTTAAATTCATTTGTAAATGAAATTAGTGAATTTCATAAAAAAAATTGTAATTATAAATCCAGTTCAATTGTTTGGTATAACATATCAATTATGTAATTTTTAAATGGAATTTTTATTTGGTATGTTTAAAATACTATAAATTAACTTAGTTCATTCGGTACAATAGTGAGTTGTTCATTTTAAAAAAAAAATACTAAAAATTATGACTAAAATATCTTTACAAAGAAAAGGATGTGGAGAAAAAAATAAAAGTTCCTTTTGTAAATAGCTTCTATCTTTCAAATTATACCACTTTGGCTTGGATTTACAAATTAATTATTTTAACATATTTTTAATTCTTTCATTTACAAATCTAAGATTTCAATTTTTATAAAGGTGTAAACCAAACAACAAAATTTAGAATTACAAATAAATTTCAAGCAAATCTATAAAATTGTCATACCAAACACACCGTAAAAAAAATTCAAAATCCAATTTTGTTTGGATGAACCCCCAAAAGGTATCTTTTCTAATCACATTAAATTAAATATTGCCCTTATATTAAGGTCTTATTTGGTTCTTCAAACTGCCCAATATATTTTTAATAAAAATAAATTATTCACTAAACAAAAATATAAATTTTTTAAAAAATATATAATTTATGATTACTTAAGGATAATCTAAGTGATATTAGCAGTCACTCCCTAGAAAAATAATTCACCCAAATAAAAGAAAAGATTCTGCCCTCACAAATAAAAATAACACAAGTCTTATAAAAAGAGAAATTTTTGATAAATACTAGTTTTTTTAATATTTTATTATTTTTATTATTATTCAAATATTCTTTACAATAGCACACCTCTTAAAATATTTTTTTAAAATATTACTCCTTTTAATTATAACTTATTTGTTAATCTTTTTGCCTACTTTTTTTATGCACACCAGACATAATAATTTAATAGGACAATCCAGATTGCATTAAATTAATGATTTAGATGTGTTGGTTGTTAATGAATATTTAAGGTTAATATTTTTGTTACTATTATTCAAATATTCTTTAAAAGTATTTTTCTTAAAATATTTGCCAAAACTGAATATTAGTGTAATTTACCCTAAAAAAAGTGACACAAGTCTGTATCTAAATCAAATAAAACAAGCAATTCATTACGGATTTTAATATTGTGTTTGTTTTGAGTTTGAATATATTATTAAAGTATGGGTTGATATAGTATAATAATGTACGATATTATTTATAATCATAGTGTTCTTGAAAAGACAATATGATATAACATTATTTTGTTAATGTATTTAATAAAAAATAATAAAATATTAAAGGGAACAAAGTGATCTTATAAACATAATTCAATATGCAAAAGATAAAATAGAGAGTAAAATTTATTATTTTTATTGAGATTAAATTTGTACAATAATTGTTAAAATTATAATAACCCACCTATTTGGTGTATTAATATTGCATAGTTTTCTTAAGAGTTTTAAAATTATAAAAAGTAATCATAACCAATACAATAAAATGTAAAACAAACATAGTTTTGTCTTTAATAATACCACACAATCTATTATACTAAATTTGAAGAGAATGCTAGAATATTGACACTTGTTAGCATATGTTTTTAACATGTGGTACTAATATATAAAATAATAATTAATAATAATTTCATTGAAGCACCATTTCATATCTCAAATTAAATCATCAATAATACTATATTAATAATATAATAAAATTGTCTTTTAATTATTAATGTATTTTTATTATAAATTGTAGATATTGAATTGATTTTGCACGTTAATAGGTTAAACACAATAGTCAAAATTTTATTTTTTATTATAAAATATTTTCATATAAATTACTATTAATAGTTGTAATTTTGGATGTTATTAAAATTAAATTATTTGACTATTTTTAAGATGTCATATCACATTTACTTTCATCGCAATCAGATCTCAAGTTATTTTTCAAGATTCATAGTTTGTTTTATTAGTTGTTTGTTTCACTATAATAATCAACAAAGTGAAGAATAGCTTTTTTTGCATATTGGTTTTTATCTCTCTAAACTTTTATTTTGTCACAGTCAAATATATGTTGCTATTGTAGAGTAAAAGTTGATTTATGTAAAAATACCCATATGCGATAATGAAGGTATACAATTTTACGAAAAATGACCTCTATAAAATATTTTTTAAAATTTTTAATTAACATATTTAATAAACTAAATTATTTAACATTATTTATTTTTTAATATTGTAAATATTTTTATTAAATATTTTTTTGCACAAAAATAATTTACATAGACTGATACAATAGACTCTCGATGCCTTACAATGACTTGTATAATATTAAACCATAAAACAGGCAAAACATAAGACTTTGTTTGTGTGTCTCATTCTTAGGTAAGACTTCAAAAGCATGCTCGTTGCAAACTTTAATACCCATATTTAATTAAGGGTGAAAGACGTCGGCCTCGAGTTACACATATTTGTTTAGTGTTTCTCTTTTTTTATCAAGTTGTCACAGTCCCCGTGTATTTCAAACGTTAGTAGAAGTAACGATTTTGAGTAAAATAAAAAAGTTTTCCGTGCTTGTGGTTAGTTTGCTTCCCGTCTTTTCTTAATGGCTAAAATACGTTGTCATTCGTAAATTATACATATTTCTATTTAGTGATCTCTGTATTTTTCAACAAATGGTTGCGGTCCTTGAGATTTTTAACGTCAGTTTAAAATTTAAATTGTAGTTTTGAATAAAATTACTAAATGTTTTAGCTTGTGGTTTGTTACCATCTTTTCATAACAATAGTAATTTGTATGAACTGTTCTTCTTACCTCATTAAATGTTTCTTTAACCATCTCTTATTTTGACTCTTCCGTTCTTAACTCTTCACATTCCAATAGTAAAATTCAAAAAAAAAAAATTGATTACATTTTAAGAACTCTAAATATTGATGAATCAATGTCCCTATTTTACTAATGAACACAAAATTGACCAATGAGACGTCTTCCTAGAAAAAGGCTATAAGAAAATTTATTTCTCATAATTATAAATTGACGAACACTAATATAGTCAATGATATACTGTTATTAGATAAAGAATTAGATTCAACTGTATTTGTGATATTATATTCATTTGTTATAAATGTTTGAAGATGTTCCAAGTGATTCAGAGAGCTTATCTCAATCTTCTTTTACTGAAAATTAGTAAAAGCAATAGTGATTGAATGTTTTCAAACAGTATATTTGTAATTTTTTGTTTTAGATATATCATGCGACAAAAAAATAATTTTGTTAGTTATTAGATGATAAACATTAATTATGACAAATAATACATTATTGTTAATTAGTGTTAGATGTTAAATATTATTTCCATTTATAAAATATTGTTGTTGTTGTTGAATTCAATGCATAAATATAATTATTGAAATATTCATTTGTAAAGTAAAGAAGTTGAATAATTTTGTGTATTTTGAACCGCATAATACAATACATGCATGATATTAATGAAGATAAAAACATAGATTATTAGAAAATTTTACACAAGACAAAATTATTATCAAGGATACAATAGCCATTAAAAATAATTATTTTTTAAAAACAGATTTCATGTTAGAAAATATAATGGAAGTAAGAAGTTGGACTAACACTTGAAAAATTCAGATTACGACAATTTGATCAAAAAATACGGGAATCGTTAAATAAATACGTGTACGACTCAGGGACGGCAACATATTTTACTCTTTAATTAACTAACGCAAACACTTGAGTCACAAAACAACCACTAACCAACGAAATAAATTAAATAAGAAAAAAAAGGCAAATGCATTGTACACTAGAGGTGTTAAACGATTCAGAACCACCGGTTCACGATTGCATGAACCATGAAACCGGAATCGAAATCGGCCTTGACCGGTTTCATCGGATCAAGTTCACGCTAATTTGGAAAATATGAATTGTGCCGACAAAAAACATCAAGTTCACGCTAATTTAAAATATTATACTGTATAATTTCTTACATTCATTTGAGCTATATAATCTCTCACATTTTCACTCTCTTCAAATTTTTGTCAGAATAAATGTTGACTTGAGTGCATGATAATTTAAAAAATTAGCGGATTTTACCTTCATTTTATTTTATAAAATTTTAAGCACATAAAATATGTCTGTGAAACATTGGAGTTGTTAATTCTAAGTGACGATATTTTGGAATTAAATTAATATTTGGAATGGTCCAAATCCATTTTGATATTCTTAATTGTTTAGATGACAAATTACTAAAAGTTTCGTGCTTTTTTGGTTAGATGTCATATTGCAATAATCACTGTTAAATTAACACTAGAAAACTAAAAGCGACAATATCACATATCTTATCCCTTTAAGTTCACAAGTTTAGGAAATTAGCGATTTCATAGGACAATCTATTGTAATTTTTAAAGTTTGTACATTAAACAATTTTCAGGGGACTATATTGAAATTTGTGTTTCTTAAACATACAATACATTAATACAATAATTTTATTAATAAAATATATCTTTCAATCTTAAAAAGATTGTTATTATTTTTATTTTTTTATCATAAGTATTTTAAAAAAAATGAATTAGTTGTTGAATTATTGTATGAATATATCATTCTCTAAATATACAAGTTAAACTTTAATGCACACTTTTGTGTTTGGTTGAAAAGATGATTCCTCTTTGTGGTTACGAGTTTTTTATAGACACTTTTTTTATAGAGTAGATTGTATATATAACTTATTTTTAGTTTAATTTTTGCGTAGGGTAAACAAATTAATGTGTTCACAGAATTTTATATATATCAAACTCAAATTATCCTAATAAAGCACTGAATGTTATAAATATGTCATATTAAAATTAAAAAAATGGACAGTTGTGGGCTGTGGTTTGGTTGTTTGATTATTTCCCCTTTTAGATTCATCATTTCGTACCACAAAACATTTTGGCATCTCGATCTCCTTTTTCCAACTTATAATTGCTCCAATTTTTTCTTAATTTAGTAAACATGCACACGTGGCAAAATTTGACTAGTGTATCACCACATGATGACGTGAGTAGATTTGATTCAATCTGTGCCATTTGATTCTAATGGCGTCTCAATTGCAACGGTGGGGATTAAAGGTCGGCTGCGAGAATATCTTTGGGTTAGCAGCACTTTTACAACATTATAGTTTGATTTTTGTGAAAATACACTCATGTTAAACTTATTTTAAAAATGTCCAAATTTTTTAATAAAATTGATTTAATACCCATTTTTTAATAAGGACAAAAAGGGAAAACCATAAAAGAATCTAGTCCATCTTTTTTTCCTTTAATATCTATTTCCTTTTTTTTTTCTCTTTCAATCTCTCTTTTAACTCTTTTTTTAATTTTTTACATTTTTTCTTTATTTTTTTAATCATACAAATTTTATCTTCTTATTATTCTATCTAAGTTTTTCTTTTCTTTTATTTTATTCATCTTTTAACTTAATTTGTTCAATTAAGTTCAAAAAAGTTCACGAATTTAAAATAATTGATGTTATTTTTATTTTTATTCATTCAGATTTTTTATACCATTTATTAAAAATAGTTCAATTTACTCTTTATTAGTTTGAAAATTATTAATAAAATGATCAATAATATTCATTTGTCTTAAAACGCTCATTTATGGACATGTTCTTTTAAGAAATGTTCAAATTAGATCAATTATGTACAATTAAGATCAATTGTGTTCAACCTCGCATCCTGCATAATATATCTAAAAAAGTGCTTTCTCTAACATATTCAACATCCTGAATAATGTTCAAAAAATATAAATTTGATCAGGTAGACAAAAAAGAAACAAAGGTTGAAGACAGTTGAAAAATGTTCAAAGTATGCAAAGATTAGTTCAAAAAAGTTTCAAAAGGTATAAATTTGATCAAATAAGTATAATTTGATCAAAAGTTCAATATGGATAATTTGAATTGAATCTGAATAAAACAGATCAAAGAATATACATATTACTTCAGAATAACAGCAAAATCTCCAAAAAGTAAAAAAAAAACAGTTCAATAAAGTTCAAAAGAACTAATTCTAAACAAAACAGGTTAAAAGAATATACATGCTACTTCATAAACAACAACAAAAAATCTCCAGATTCGAACAAAACAACATGAAGATTACATAGTAGAATCAAAAAATGCAAATATAACAATCAAATAACTAATTGAAACTAAAACAAGTCAAAAAAATTAAAAATTGCTCAAAAAAAAATCGAACAAAATGATTCAAATCGAAAAAACATTAAAAATAAATAAAAAACAGAAAAAAAAATTGAGAATGAAGAAAATACTTTGTTCTTACCATCATTGTCAGAGGAGATAGATATGGAGATTCTTAAATTGATGTTAATAAAATTACAGAAGAGAGACAACATTACATAAGAGAGATAGATATGGAGATTCTTGAATTGATGTTAATAAAATTACAGAAGAGACACAACATTACAGAAGAGACACAACATTACAGAAGAGAGAGATGTGAAGATTATTGAGATTTGGGGATTCTTGGTGTGAGTGGAGAAGACATAGAGAAGAGGGATGTACGTACGATTGAGAGAAGATTAAAGATTTACATATAAACTTCCTAAAATATCCCTTGAAGCTATTAAAAAGGTGATTTGGGTATAATCTTAAACTTAAAACTCTAAATATGCATTTTTACAAAATAAAAACTCAATGTGTGCATTTATCTAAAACAAATTCAAATAAATGCATTTTTAAAATTGTGCAAACTAAAAAGGATATGCCAGGTAATTAACTCAATATCTTTAGCATTGGAAACAATTAGATGGACAAGACTGCCCCTAGGTACACCATTAATCTATCTATCTAAATATATTAAAGCTGAGTCATTCAACTCAATCACAATAGTCCATTTTATTTTTCTATTTTTTCTGTAATCTTGAATTATTTTAATTAGGATGAATTAATTATTGAGATTATTTCTTAACTCATCTAAACTCAACATTCAATTACTTTTAATAAAAACTCTCTTAGCATTCTTAAAATTAAAAACTTTGGGCTGTCTTGTCTTTTTACCTTAGAGAAAATCAAGCACGTTCCAGATGGCCCCTAAGGTGAGTGATTTGTTTTACTTGATAACAAACTCAAATGGGTGCAAGCTAGTTGTGCATATATGGAGTGTTGGGTGAACTATTGTGGAAATGGCTACAACAAAACCCCATTGGAGACATCTTAAAAATGGCAATGTCTGTGGTGGAATCTACTCCATCGTCTTACAACTGCCAAGTTTGTGGAACATCCCATCTGCTACACCTCTGGATAAAGTGATTTTGTGTTCAGAGTGTCTTAATTTTTCTTTCACACTCTATAAACTATACTTGGTATGTAATTGATACATATTAACCATTTTTATTTTTCATTATTCTTCAGGGCATCAATCTAGCGCAAAACTTTTCAAGCCGGGAGTTTGAGAGACTTGCAGTTCATTCAGAGTAACAAATTGTTCCCCATGTGATTTGAAAGCCCTCTCTTGCATTTTAGGTCACCTCAGAATTTTAGTAGGAGAATGTCACCTTCACTTTTATGGAGTCCACTGACAACTACAAGATCATCCACACCTCTCACAACCTCATAGGAAGTATCGGTGCCATTCTATTTAATCATGTGAAACAACCAGTTTACTGGCAAGACAATTATGGAAGCATTTCAAAACCCTCTGTTGGACCCGCTCATAATAAAAAAAATGAGGGGCAAAAATAAACAATTAGTAAGTCTACTTTAAACCACCTAATAACTGTCCACTACACTTTTTTTGGACGTGGAAGTGAGCCACAAAATAGAAGAGGAGGTAAGTGAGAGCCTTTGAGTCGGTAGAGGAGACAAAAATCATGACTTCGCTTTTGTATCAGACGACACTTCCATCTTGCTCTAAGCATAGAGCATTTGTGAAATTGTTGGAAAAACACTAAAACAACATTCAGTAGAGATTGCGGACAATTCGTACTTATTATACGTCTGTATACTCAGTGTAATAGTTTTTTTGCTGCGTTGAGAACAAGTAAGTCGTGTTCTTACCCTTTTATTTACACCGTCTGCTTTCATCGGTATCAGAGCGGGTAATTTTTTTTAGAATTGTCTGAAAAATAATATCCTGCTCTGGAAATGGTCTGATTTTGATGCTAATATGTTTAGCAGTGTTTTTAGTCAATTTGTTGATTAAAATTTAGACGAGAAATAATATCAGAATATCCTCAACTGTAGAAGTCGTCATAATTTTTGTTGGAAATTTTGAAAACGAATAATGCCATTAGAATCAACACAAAAAAATGAGTTAGAATCCCAAATTTCGTGTCATTCGAATCATGGGAAGGCATCGAACGGACGACGCGAAGATCGCCACTGTTAAGAAATGGTTCTGTTCCATGGGAAGAAGACGATGGCGTGGTGCGAGATAATTGGGGGAGTTAGTTCGTTGACCGGTCAAACCGGAAAGGAACGAATCGTATCGTGCCACGTGGATCGGGTAGTTAATGAAGTAACACAGGTCAAAGGGTCAAAGAGCAGTGGTGTTGGGTACTTGCCAACCAATCATGGAATGACACGTGGCAGCGGTTGAATTTTCAACTCAACTGGTCAGCACATGTGGCGAAGGTGACCTTCGCATCCTTCTTCCTTAACGTGATTCTAGGTTGCACGGTCCTCCTTCAGAGTTCTGTGGTTGCTGATGCTTCTATTGTTAAGGTCACTTTCAAAGTTCGGTGTGAAAGGCAGGGCTTCTCCGCCCAGTTCATCGACAACACCAAATCAGAAGTTTCGATTTTCTAGTCAAGGTAGAAGGGTCCTTGTCCTCTTATAAACGGTAGGACAGTACTCAAGTTCTGTGATTGCTGACTCAGAAATGGAATTTTCATAGGATGTGATCTAGAAGCGTCAGCTAGATAAGACTGTCCTTCGCTTCCAATGTGGCAACACATCAACAAAGACAACCACTCAAGCGTAGACATGTGTCTTCCAACGTGACACATAAGTCATCCGCCACATCATCTGACGCGTCATCAATAGTGAAAACGTGACCCAATCAGGTTGCGACACGTGGCAAACATTGCCACATCAGCATTCAGTCATTGTCGACACACATGGCACATGATGTGACAACACATCACCAACATAGACCAATCATCAGATGACACGTTTCGTGCCACGTGGTAGACACATCATAAGCCACGTCACCTACCACATCATCAAACGTGATGATGTGATCCAATCAGGTGCTGACGCGTGGTAATGTGTGTCACGTCATCCATCCTTTTCATTATCAGCGACACATGGCTTCATGTGGTTGTGCCACGTGGCAGCATGTGAAGGAGAGTGCAGAGCTGCGCGTGTAGCATATGGAGGTGCGTGGCCGCGCGTGCAGAATTTTTGAGTAGCGCGCGTGGGCGTGTGAATACTGTTCCGATCACCAAATTTTACTAGAATGCGTTTCTAAATTTTCTAGATTTTATGATATTTTTGTTCGAAATTTTTTGAAATACTTTTACTTTCAAAGTTGACTTCGAGCATAATTTTTAATTGAGTTATTAAAAATTATTTTAGTAAAAATATTATAAATGGTCAAAAAAATTTCAGTAAATTTATTGTGTGTTTATTTACTGAATTTTATTATCTATTTCTGGCAAGTTTCGTTTTTTTTATATGTGTTATAAAAATGTCTCCTTTCGTAAAGAGTGCAAAAGTGATTTCATCTCAAGAGGAGATAAGAGAGGTGTGGAAACTTGAAGAGAAATTAGTTTTCAAACATTATTCTCCTGTTGATGAGGAGGATATTATTGGTGTATTTAATCGATTTAAAGAGTTAAACCGAGGTATATAGAAAATTGTTTGGAAACGTAGTTTCGATGTTGGAAATGATAAAGGAAAATTGCTTAATTTTTCTTTAGAAAGCCTTTAATGAACGACATTTTAAGGGTTTCTATTTTGGTGATGGAGCGGAATTTGATGACCTCATTTAAAGGATTAAAGGGTTAAATCCTATATTAACTTATGTTCAATAGTGTAAGCGGTTTATGAGAAACTTGGCTAACGCTGGAGCAAAGTTAATTTCTACTGCTCGCGCAATGCAACTTAGAAGTTGTAAAACAGTTCGTCATCCTTGATGAGACATTGTTTTGGACAGGATAGAGGATATTCCTAATGATATATTTGTTAGATTTGATTCAATGTTGTCTCTTTCATATGTAAAAGTTGATGTGATTGACTTAGAGTGAGATGATGATGAGATTGGAGGATGATGATGATGATGATCTTTGACTTAATGAAACCTTACCGTGAGAATTGAGCTAGACCTAACCGTGAATAGATGAGATGAGGATCTTATTTTCATATCTAGGATATGAATATTCACAATCCATTTGGTATGTTATATTTTGTTAGAAAAGGTTGGTCACCTTGGACAAAATTTCATGTGGTGTTAATTATGTTTTTGACAATTAGTTCTGGGATATTGTTTAGGTATGTTATATTTTTATTACTTTAAACATATATATATTTAGTTTAATTAGTATTGCGATTCATCTTATTTATTTTGAATTTATAACATGTGTGTTATAAATGATCATTTGTTTTATACTTGTGTAGTATAAATGTTAAATAAAATGAAATGAGACTAAAAACTAAACTAAGTTTAAGATTTATGGTGTTAAATCTTATCAATACCATTTGTTGAGTATTAAGAATTTTAATTCTATGTTCATAAATAATATTTAATTAGTTTAAATATTATTGTCCCATGAAAAATTGTTTAGCACAATTTGCATGAAATTTTGTATTTGAAAATAAATGAAATTTTCGTGATTTTAATTTATCACATTATGAATGAATATAGAGTTAACTAGGCTATAGAAACTAGAAACTTAGCAACTATAACTAAAATTATATACTTAGAGCATTTACTATTTAATAGTTAAATTCCAATATAGTGAATTTATTAGCTCGAATAAAATCGCAGTTTTACCACATCATGAGTAAAGCTCGATATTATGTGAACCAAACACTACATTGGAATTTAATGACATAAATAGTAAATCAAATATAATGCTACTAAATTATTCCTTGCTTGAGAAGCAATAGTTAATATTTATTTAGGTAATAAATAAATAACTATATACTACTTCCTAAAGAAATTAATACTAAAATAAACATATTGGTACGTTAATTTCAAGAAGTAATAATCGTATACCTTGGAAAAATATTTTCTAATACAAACAATTGAAGCTAAGAGCTTTAAAGTCTTGATTTTGAAAAGTCAAACTCAAGAAAGGTACTATAGGTTAAACATAATATGGATGTTTATTTCATGCGAAATGAAATAAGAGAATTTCATTATTCACATCATGAAAATTACTAAGTGTAATAAATGATGTGTGTAATTACTAAGAGTCATATGTGTTAGTCACAAATGTTGTGATTAAAAGCTTAGAAGCTTATATGATTTACGATGTGAAACTCATTTTTAAAACCTGATTTCCCTGATAATCATTAAAATTTAAAGAAATGACATGAAATCAAATCTAAAAACAGAGGAGAGAGAAAAGATAAAAGATATATACACGCTGTATTATAAAATCTCGGCCTAAACTGTTACTTTTAAAAGAAAAATACTAGTGGAAGCAAAATAAGTTTGAAAACATTTCAAACTAAAATCCTAAGTATATATATAGAAATGTACAATATGTACAAAACAAAGTATAAAAAATGAACTCTGGAGCTCGACCTCTGACGTAAGCTCTAGAAATGCTGATCACCTCTGTCGTCCAGCTACAGCAGCTACCTACGATCTGCACATTCATTTAAACAATACATGGGGTGAGTATAAACTATACCCAGTAAGTATTCTTAGCTTTTATAACTTAAATGATATGCAGGGAAAAACATAAATCAGCACGAGGATGTACCCATCTATCTTCTCCCTAGGCATCCCATATGCCAAACAAACAATTCACACAGATAAAAAACAGCACACAGCTCAACATTCCACACAGGATACTATCAGTAGCATAAGTTCACACAGAACAGCTATATTGCACACAACAATATCAACAGATCATAAACTATCATCCACACAAGAATTTACATATATAAATAGGCACACAGCCAAACTAAATCACACAGATCTCAAATTATGACATAAATGCAATTCTATGCAATGAAATGTCAATGCTAATGTAAATCCACACAGGATGACCCGGGTATCTGGACAACACACAACTCAATCCTCAAATACTATCTTTGTACCACACAGGCGAGATTTTAAACCGCACACAGCTCAGTCTATTGATCCACACAGGTAAGTCAACACAGGAATAATCGGATGCCACACAGGCTTTCCACACAGGCTCGTATCACACAGACTTATGCAATATGTATGAATGAAATTAATATGAATGTCATTCATATTCGTACACAGCTTAGCTCACTCAGAGCAATTTATATCTACACAGGTACAACTCACATAGAACATAGAATACCACACAGCCAGAACAAAGTTATTATATCAAATTCGCACAATAAGAAAAAACCACATAGGTATAATATCAACTATTAGTCAACATTTAACAATCATATCATAAGTCATTCACTTCAACTTTCAGTCTGATTCATCTAACTCTTGCAATCTCAGCAATTCAGTATAGGCCAACTATCATTACTTTGCCTAATTAACATAGATCCAAATCAATTATGAATCAGTTTAGTAAGCGTAAGAACGCTTACCTCGAAATCAGGCAAAATAATAAACTAAACTCCGAATCAAAGTCCTTCCACAGTCGTACAGATCCTCCTATACGAAAATAATCATATACGACATATTAAATAACCATTCACACATTGATTCTAGCTTTAGAATCATTAAAACATATTTCCAAATCCTAAGTCATGAATTCCAGCAAAACCCTCTGTAAACCTTAAGTCATTTTACATCTTCTTTAATTTCTTTTTCATTCCCTAAGCCATTTCTTCCTCCAATCATTCTTAACACTTCACTCATATGCAAGTCATCAATATTAGTTCAAATTCATCAATTCTAGCAAAGAACTTATCATAAAACAACCATATAACTCAGCAAACAGCCTAACATCAACCTTAAATAAACCTTTATTTAACTTACCTTCAACTTAGGATGAGATTTTTGCAAGAATTAAGAGCTAAATCACTTCCTCTAATCAAATCTCTATTTCTTCAGTCTCCTCTGCTCCTATTTTGCTCTGAGAAGAAAGTTAGGCATAAGGTAAGTTTCTCCCGTTCTCGATGTTTCGTAACTTATATTTAACTTACCTTTGATCAACCTTTATATATTGATGTTTAAACACTTATTTATCATAATTTACGACTAAAAATTCTCGGAATGTTACATACGAGCTTAGTAAGTTTAGTTAGTAGATAACTAATGCACATAAATATCCAAATAATGTTATCTTTTCCTTGGTAGTGTTTGTCCAAATGGGAGACCAATAACCTAGACTTGATAAATATATAGTTATTTATCAAGAAAATCCTTGGAAAAAAATTTTGAAAAATTTCTTACGTTAAAGATATGGTAAAGGAATCAGCTTAAGAATTATTGTTCATAAGAATTGAAAGAGTTAATAGACTAAAGTGAGTTTCAAACATGAATTCATGAGATTTTACTAGGTGAAATATCTTCATTACACAAAGTGTTGTACTTTAGAGTATACACTTTAACGAGCTGACACAAGTAAGAGGTGTATCATGTTTAAATATTCCATTTGTGAATTTCACTTAATGAAGAATGTTGAAATCTTCATATATATATTTGCAGTGTCTAAGTGAAACAGTCGAATGTGTCAAGAGTGACATGAAAAGTGGGAGTTAAAAAGTAATTAACTTATTCAAGTGAGTCTTGAATGAAAAGTTAATATTTTCTTCAAGTATTCACTTTATGTCTTAATCTTATTAAAGAATGTCTTTAATAAATCTTTCAATATTAACATTTTTGATAATATTATGTTTTGTATGGAATAAAAATTCTCTAATTAGTTAGAGACAGGTTTCATGGTTATGGAATGAGCCCATAAATCATAAATTAAAACTTTTAACTTTTATCAATTTTGTTTAAGAATTATCATAGTGATAATGATCTCATTGTGTGATTCTTACTGAAATTAGTCAAAATCGAGTTGATCGATTAACTAGTGGTAAGAATGTTAAAAAATTCATTGACATTGAATTACTTAACACAAGAAATATTTACAGCTAAGAGTTAGTAGTGTAACTATTATTGAGCTAAATTTTGTTGCTATCCATGTTTTCATCTTTAGTAGATGATAGATTTGAGGGCTAGGCATAGGCCTATTATAAGCTTCATTTTGGAAGATAACTATTAAAGTAATAGTTGTAATTGCTTTGGCAATATCACTATAAATGGGCATATAATTGCTTATTTAATCTTGAGTGTCAAGATGTGATTCAATCAAAGATACTATGATTGAATAGTATCGTCGGTAAATTTGATTGAAGTCTAAGTTCTGAATGATGATATGGATTTGAACATGAGATGTTTATTTCAAATTCCATAATAAGAGTGAAATGGAAATCGAGGAGAATTGATCTTCTTAATCATTTTTCAAGATATATGTTGGCTCAAGCCACATAATCTTAAAAATACCCTCAAAGGATGTTGCTTACATATCTTGTCAAATTTTGTGGATTAGTCATGAGAATAACTTATCTACTACTGTCCATAAGACGTATTTCCAGTGAACACGTAAACTTTAGTCATAAGGGACTAAAATCATGCATAGAGTATTTTTGTGTAAGCTACTGAATTCTATCATAAGGACATATATTCACATTGGATGATATGAATAGATTCATATCAACTTGGATAAGTAACAAGCATAGGTAATCAATTCTTTGTGAATAGATTGCTAGATTGGGATAAAATGGATGTGTTCATTTTTCTAAGAGAAATCAAGTCTATTTTTCCTTCATGATTAGTCCATTCGAGTGGGAGGATTAGAAGATTGAAGGAAGAGAAAGGAAATTGTTGTGTGAAAGAATAAAAGTATTGACCAATTTTGTTTTGGATTAAATACTATCTTAGCATCTTCTTTAATTGAAAATGATCTTGATCTTGACTTTAATGGAAGTCAATTCCAGTGGGAGCTAGGAGTGGAAATTAATTCTAGTGGGAGTTATGAGTTTTTCACCTAAGAATTAAAATTAATTCCAGTAGGAGTTATGAGTTCTTTACTCGTGTTAAATTTTTTGAGTTTTTGAACTTGAGAATTTTTGAGTTGTAGAACTTATTCCTAGTAGCTTAGTAACTTCAATGGGAGTTTTAGGGCTTATTCCCAGTGGGAGCGTTCCAAATGTAAAGATAAATACTTTTGTAGTATATCTTTAAGTTTTGGATATGTGTACTTATAAAAGGAAACATCTCACGAAAATATTGTAGGATAAGAACTAGCTCTAGAAAGGGAGGGTTTGAATAGAGCTGGAGAACAATAATAATTTTTTGCAAATATGAAAATCAACAAACAATGAACACGCAATATAGAGTGGTTCGACAGAAATACCTATTCCACTACCTAAGCTTCCCACTTAGGATTTTGTCAAACCCTTCATTATTACCTCACTTTGATGCTCAGTGAGAACTCTGTACAAACTTGAGTTACGGCTCAAGGAACCTTATAAACACAACCTGAATTTTGGCTCAAGTCACACCTACCACAAAAGTATATACTGAACAAACTAAACAAATCTATGCTAGTTGTGCAAAGAGTACAAAGAAGAACAATGAAAGCTTATGAATTTTGCACAAATGAGAAAGCAAAAGTTGAGAGCTTTTGTGTTGAGCTTGATAGATATTCTGCAGAGTTCTACTTTCTCTTTCTTCAGTTGTTGCTTAAATAGTAGCTCAAAGATGCTCCACTTTCTGATGTGAAAAAGTCTCTGCAGAGAAGTCTTGGTCGGCTAATATTCAGTTTACTCGACCAAAATATTTCCAATTGGTCGACTGAATTTTTGTTACTCGAGTAAGATTATTCTAGAACCAAACTGTCCTGAATCCACTTACATTTTACTTGAGTAAGTTGTTTCTTGGTCGACTAATAATTTTTCACTTGGTCGACTAATCTTATGTTACTCGAGTAAGTTTATTCTAGAACAAAACTGTCGTGAATCCACTTACATTTTACTCGAGTAAGTTGTTTCTTGGTCGACTAAACTTTTTCTTGGAGCTGAACAACGTTCAAATTTGAATTCTGAAACTTTTACTAAAACATCCTAATCTATCTATCGTATTAATTACGTATAATTTAAAACTTTTCTTAACGTTTATATCTCTAACGTTTTCATTACGTTTCTTTAACCTTAAGTTACGAGAAGTAACTTCATACCAATAGGTCGGATATTTCCAAACTTTATTATTCCGTTA